>OZ035999.1:3738126-3790626 GCA_964035015.1 Corallium rubrum | reverse complement strand
GCAATGGATGAACCAGGCGGAAATCTGATTCTGGTAAGAAATATTGTTGCTGCCGAGCGTAGCGAGGTAGCTCACTAATCTTGACATGGGTTACTGTGTCTCGTGTCCAGACCTCTTTGCCGAGTTATGTATGGTCAACGGAATCGAGATTTTGAGAGTTTATTTATTTATTTATTTGTTGAGCATTTTATGACGTTTTGTGACGTAGGAAGTTTCTTCCTACAACTTACATCACATACGCCAGAAGGATTTGTTTGATGAAATTACATGTACGACGGCGATGGATTTTCTGAACTCGCAGTTATCACACTTCAATGTTCTTGGCTATATATGAACACACTTGTTGTCTTAGGATAATAGGAATCTTATACAATTTTAGTGAGGAGAGATTATCTTGTCGAGGACAGGTAAGATATCAGTTTTTACAACTGACAACTGTGTTTCTTGGTAGGAGATTTCACGGTTGTTTTCTTTTATTTTTAGGTGTACAGTATATTGCCAATATTTGTGTGGGTTCATTGTGTTTGCGCTGATCAGCATTCTGATCAGACGTACGCTACTATCTGCGTGTGTGAACGTGTGTATATTTTTACTTATACAAATTCTGCAAAATAATCAGATGGACTCAATGGTACATCGCTGTATAATTTTATAAAAGCTCTAGATTTGTCAAAACATATTAAGCACTTGGGATTGCACTGACAGTAGAGCAAGAGGCATGATTATTTAATATTCGTATACTGTATTAATATGTGTATATCCTGTCAAAACCCTTGCCACATCATGTTAAGCAATAAGTTATATATAATAACTTGTAGTAATGTGTAAATACTCTGTCTATTGTAATTAATATTAACTTTTGGGACTTTCCAACCTCCCTCGCAGGCAACCCTGTGAGCTATTTTGGGTGGAGTGGGCAAACTTGGGTGAAGTGTGCAAACTCACGTGCAGTGGGCAAACTCGGGTGGAGTGGGCAATCTTGGGTGGAGTGGGCAATCTTGGGTGGAGTGGGCAACCTCGGGTGGAGTGGACAACCTCAGGTGGAGTGGGCAACCTTGGGTGGATTGGGTAAACTTGGGTGGAGTGGGCAATCTTGGGTGGAGTGGGCAACGGGGGTGTCACATTGGCCACAGACTGCACATATTTGCTTGTGGAGTAGGCTAAATGTTTTTGTCCCATTTGAGGCAGCACTTCACTTGCGATAGTAATTTCTAGTTATATAGCTAGAGTTTCGCTGGATACAACGATGACTGTCATTGGTTGGTTTGTGGTCACATGACCTTAGCTCAATTGCAATGTCTACCGAGCGGGCAATAATTGGGAACGTATTGCCTGCTTGGTCACTAGCTAAGTTTTAAATTATTGCGCGCTAGAACTTTGAACTCTTCACGGCATCCTATAAACAAAAGCTTGTTTGGTACGAAAAAAGAATATTTATAGGTCTTCAAAGCATGTGTGAAGATTAACTGGAGAAATGTATTGCTGTTCTTTTGTTCTGAGACTTATATTTGTTTGGTTGAAGTGAAATTACGGAGCCAGGCGAAATGTTTTAGTAAGTCTTTCAGTTTGTCTTATCGTTTGTGTACTTTCCCTTGATAAACGTCGAAATTATTCAGCGAAACTCAAGCTATATAACAAAACACTTAATGTCTGATCCCTCGCGAAACAGTTTTGTTTTCCCTCGAGTCTCGATGTTTCCCTCGACTTCGTCTCGGGAAATATCAAGACTCTCGGGAAAACAAAACTAACTGTTTCCCTCGGGAGTGGACATTAAGTGTATATTATTGCCCAGCATACTGCTTTAAACAAAACCATTACACAAATAATTTTGAAAATATTTACTAACGTTTCGTTACTACACGTACCATCATCAGAGTGATAAATATACATACATGAAGGTGACTTAAATAGCTTAACTAGTTACATAAATAGAAAGTGATAAGGTGACAGACATGTCAGACAAGGTGACAGAAAAGGTGATGTTGAAATTAATTGTCAAACTGGTGAAGAGACACCACACTGTAAAGAGAAAAAAAGCAACTTCTAAAAGAGTGCTAAGGGAAATGATCTAATGTTAGCGTTAAGAGAGGGATTAACAAGCTTTCTCGAAGAAGAACATCTAATTGGTTAGAACCTGATGATATAATTGAAAAGTCATCAAAAGAAACATCGTGTCCAGTTTTTATCTTGTGTGCCAGAATGCTGGACATGGCAGACACTGAAAGTGCTTTTCCGGTATAGGCCGAAATCATATGTTCCGATATCCTATAGTGTGTTGTAAACGACACGGATCGAAATCTAAGTGGCAGTCGGTCTTTGAAACGGAGAAAACTCGACAAGCGACAGACAGGTCGGAAGACAACGCGAAGTTGGATGTGTTACGTTACGTTGTTTCTTACAACTTTGCTGTAAAACATTCCACTATATGCTATATGGGACACTCATGCAACAACGTTGTAAAGTACATGTACTTTATAAAACGTTACAAAATGTTACGCTACGTTGTAAGATGTTGCGATACGTTGTAAGACATTCCGCTATGCTATAAGAAGCTCAGCTACAGTACGTTGTAATTTACATTACCTTACTGACATTACTGTATAAAACGTTACACTACATTGTATTTAACAAATAAAACATAAAGCTCCGTGCATATGTACTCTTATAAAGGCACGTTTGACGTCATTTGAACACGAAAGAAGTACACTCCTTTACACTTCTTTCGTGTTCAAATCACGTCAAACGTACCTTTATAAGAGTACATACGCACAGGAGCGGTATGTTTTATTTGTTTTTTTAAAATAATAATAAGAAAAATCAAACTAAAAGTGTAGTTTTAGAATTTGGCAGGCCTTCCGGCCAGCTGACGCCATTTTACGTCATCCATGATCTATGTTCTCTTATAAATGCACCGAGCCCAACCAATCAGAGCGTGCGTGGAAGGCACCTTATTTTATAAAAGATGTTATATGCTACGTTGTAAGACGTTTCGCTTTGTTGTAAGGCATTCCACTACGCTATAAGACACTTAGCTACAATCTTGGACAATAATGTTGTAACACCCCCGCCCCAAAATCAATGTTGTAGCGTCTTTTCCATAGAAATAATCAGGGCGTTTATATAGGGGGCGGTGAAACGGCAATGGGCGCGCTGATCGATGTGTGATGCAGAGGACTGGTAACAAGCCCCCTGTCACCATAGCGACGAACGCTAAGCCAGGGAAAGTCCAAAATATGGCGGGTAAAATACGCTTGATGTGGAAGTCTCTGAGTTGAGTTTAGAAGAGGACGTGGATGAAATTGCCGAGTCATACGATATATCAGTGGATTCAGCTAATATATTCTCTGGTGTTACTCCCAAAATTTCGGAGTCGTTCCTGAAACATGAACAAATATGTTGCTGAAAAATATGAACCGTACCGTTGCTTTCGCAAGAGAAATGACGCAAGTCGTCTTTGGAAATCTTTGTTTGTGCACGTTATCATTCGGCCATGTTCGATAGAAGACAACATCTTGCCATGAATTTTAGCTGGTTGGTCATCTTTCCAATTGAATATCAAGAAATAATCAACTCCAATTTGCATTTTCTCAATGAAACCTAACAAGAAGTCATCTTGGCTATCTGATGACAAAATTACAAGGTGTGGACGACAGTTTATCACATAATGCGCTCGGCATGCGTCCCAGCAAGTCGTATTTTAATAAATTGATCGGAGAGTAAAATTTGTTTACAGCTTACAGTTATTCCAATCTAATGCTTCAAAAACCCGATAAAGTTATTGATATAATTACTAAGAATCGTAACATGGCAAAACTATAAGTTTTGTTTACTTCTCTTGCAGCAATTGAGGAACTAAACAGGCAAGAGTTAAACCATAAAAATACCTAACATCCGAACGCTATATCTCCAAATAATCAACTCCGATTTTTATGAAAACTTTAAGATATAACCACACTATTATAATCTTCAACATACCTGAATTCCTCGGCGTGGACGACCTGTTAACATGCTCAAAACTTGTAATGAAATTTTCCCTCAATAGAAGTCATCAAAAAATCGAGTCATTATCCATAATAACTCCTTTATAGTACAACTTTTTACGCCAAACAAATATTCATACATTAAACGAATAAGTACTTCGTCGGTACATTGCAAAAGGTTCCTCCGAAATTACATAGTTAAAGAAAAAACAGCGAGAATATCACAGTGCCCAAAAATCCACTTTTGATCAACTTTTGCTCAGAAGCACGCTCGTGCCAGTCCTTTTGCGCATCACACATCGATCAGCGCGATATGAGCGCGTTGCACCGCCCCGTATATAAGCGCCCTGGAAATAATAGACCTAGAATGCGTGCTCTGTCACGTGACAGGGGTCCAAATTAAATTTTATTTTGCCCTTATAGATCCGCCATTTTGAATTTTGCAAAGGGGTGGGATATATATACAACAATGATCGCGTCTCAAAATAAGGAATTGGAGGATGTTTCATAGGGATAAATTGGATACATGCAAGACAACAAATCAGCCACATACACATTAGCATAAAATAAAACAATTTTCAAGACACTTGTTTCATTAAACGTATTAAAAACTATAAGTTCAAAATTATATTTCGATCAATTCACCACAATTAATACAAAAAGCAACAAAAAGTGCTAAACTTGAAACTCAGAAATTGTCTGCATCAAAGCCCGTTTAAAAGAAAAGAAAATAATCAAATACGTAATGGAAACTAGGAGAAAATCTTTAAAAAAACACGGATTTAATATGTCAATATAAATAAATGTCGTGTTAAAAACTGTTAAATTAAAAAGTCCTGGGGCGAGTTCCTTTTGCCCTTATAAATCCGCCATTTTGTGGCGACAATTTTTTGACTGACGAGAGATAGGAGCACGCATTCTAGGTATAATATTTCTATGGTCTTTTCCCGCAAAATCAATGTTGGCGAAAAGTTTAAAATAACAACATTGAATCAGGGGGCGACTGTAACAACTACTTTTGTCCAAGATTGTAGGCTACGCTTTTGGTCCAATTTTTACCCTGGTTTTAGAGGCTCTTGAACGGAGATGAATCGGAAGACGATGCGAGACGGAAAGGAAGAGCCTCTGGTCAAACCGCGGTTGAAAATCTTACTTCTCTGTTTAAATCGGTTCATAACTTTTACTTCGTTTGTGATTGGGTAACAGTTAATCATGTCAAACCGGTTTGGGAAATCTCAGTCTTTGCGCTGGAACCAGGTACCTCGTTTTCCGTCTCACCTCTGCTCAAGTTCCTCTGGAACAAGGGTATCCAAATGTGAATGATTGATTTTATTAAATCTGCTATTTTCGTCTTGGCTTCTTGCTTGTTCTGTCTATAGGTCCTCAAGGCCATTAAGTTGGATAAAGTGAAGGTCAGAGGTTACACTGCCTGGTCACTGATGGATAACTTTGAGTGGAACGATGGATATCGTTTGAGGTTTGGACTTTATAGAGTTGACTTTAATGACCCAGAACGAAAAAGAACTCCGAAGCTATCAGCATTTTATTATAAGAAAGTCATCCAAGATAATGGCTTTCCTCTTCACAATATTGATGACTGATGGAGTCTCTTCGACTAAAAAATAATTGATTTTCCTGCACTGCCAGATTTAAGTGCATATATATGTACTTCGAGCAGTTTACATATTTAGAATATTTAGACTCTCCCCAGTTACAATCTTGGACAATAATGTAACGTCCTTTCTCCCAAAATCAATGTTGACGAAAAGTTTAAAATAACAACATTGAATCGGGGGGCGGGGGGTTCACTGTTACAACTACTTTTGTCCAAGATTGTAGGCTTCTCAGGATTCTCTCTTTGATGAGTATAATCGTCTGGCGTTAGACAAGGTAAAACAATAAAAGAGTCCATGTTTGTTTGGCTCATGTAGGAAAGAATGTGTTAATCACATGTTAACTCATTGCTGCCTAGACTGTCTGAGGTTCCCCCTCTGATGACTACAATTATCTGACGACACGTTAAACTGAGTAAAAAAATTATAAAAGGGCCCATTTTTGCCCAATTTCCCGGCTCAGACAGGGCTGGGTTAATCACTTGTAAACCCGTTGGCTGCTGTCTAGGCTGTCTGAGGATTTTCCCTCTGATGCCTACAATTATCTGATAATCTGGCGTTAGACAGAGTAAATAAAATAAAACGGCCCGTTGTTGCCCGGTTCCGGTAAGTCCGTTGTCAGCTATGTATGTTGATAGGGAGTTGGGAATTGTGACCGTGTTTGCACCGTATCAGATCTAACAGCCAGTCTGGTGCCAGTTATCATGGATTTATTGTGTTATTTGTCACTTAGTCTTTGTTGGTCTCATTCTTGTCATCTCCACTGGCAATAACGTTTTTGTTTGGCTCTGCTCGTTTCAGCGTTCATCAAGGTAACATGAAACTGTTAGTTCTGTACCTGAGTGACGTTTTATGTTATATACATACTAGTAATATGCATGGGTGGTGGTGGTGGTGGTAGTGATGGTATTGGTGCTGATGATGGTGTAAGCAGTGTTGATGGTGGTAGTGGTGGTGGTGGTGGTGACTGGTGATCCTAGGTGTTCCTAGGTGTCGTGGTGATGCAATGATGGTGATAGTGTTGGTTCTAGTACTAGTGGGGTGGTATTAGTGATGCTATTACTGCCACTTCTGTTACCACTACCTTTTTTTAATTTAAATCGTGGCAACAGACTGAACGGCAAAGGAATTTCGAAATTTGTTGGGGAGAACAGAACCATTGATATACTGAGCTTGCATTTCAGATATATTTAAATGTTATAGCTAATTCGTAATGCAAATACGTGTATTACCTTAATACTATTAATGAAGAGAAAAGCACCGCTTGCTGTAAAGGCCACTTTTCAAAGATGATCTGTTCCGTATAAAATCGTTCACAAGTCATGAGATTATATAGGCTTGTAGCGCCGAATATTGGCTTCGAAGATCGATCGAAGGAATTGCCTGTTTGATAGATGTGTGAGTAAGCCACTCTAAAAACTAAAATATATACCGCCGAGGCTAATATTATTGGTTCGCGGCTGAGACAGTGCCAGACGTATCTGTGTTTTGTATGCTATGTGTATAGGTGTATTTAGACAGCTTGATGATCTAAATCAGATGTGCCAGAGTTGACACTGATTTTACCGTGCCCATGAAACGAAACTTCACTCCAGTTTTTTTAAGATTGTATTTGGAAGAACACCTAAGAGAATGAAGAATGGCTTTTACATGCCTTTCGAATCTTATCCTATACTTGAGTTATATTGGCTATGCAATTTGAGCAACGACATCACTCGTTGTATGTAGGAGAAAACTGAAAATCAGTTGTATCTTTGGATTGGTTTAACTACAAGAAACTACATAATGCAGATGTGATCAGACCATTACCCCAAGGAAATTTGATTCAGTTTAGTCAAACCAATTCAAAGATATGACTGATTTTCCGTTTTTTCCCACATACAACGTGTGACGTCATTGCTCAAATTGCATAGCCAATAACTCAAGAATAGGATAAGATTTGAAAGGCATTTAAAAGCCATTTTTTCATTATCTTAGGTGTTCTTCCAAATACAATCGTAAAAAAACTGAAGTGAAGTTTAAGGCACTTTAACGAATTTCATCATTTAAAATAATAAGTTGGTGCTTTTGTTCTGTATTTATTCCGTACTTTTTTTGGTTCTTTACTTCAGTATTCACTTCAGAGCAGGCAAACTGGAGCAAATAAGACCCCCGTTTACACTAAAGCAAAAGTTTGTGGCGAATCCGAAACGTTTTGATCACCGGATTCGTTTGGCCGTTAACACACAAGAATAAATCCGGGAAAAAAACCTTTCTGGTTTGATCACGTATCCCGGAGATTTCGAATCCCGGGGAAAAAAAGTAGAAACTTCGTATCTGAATACCTTTGAATCCGAAAGAATACGTAGTGTGAACGGTTATTCCGATGAATCCGGATGGAACGAACATAAGGTATTCTGCATGGGTGTAGTGTAAACAACAGAATCCGAATACTGTTATTGGAAATCTAAATCTAAAATACATGAAAAAGAGAAACCTTAATTACCATGCATTAACATTGAAAGTTAAAATTATACTAAAATTTAAATTTATAAATGTTGCGGTACGAAGTGAATCCAGAAACATTTGCTCCAGTGTAAACATAGTCTATAGACCCCGTTTACACTAGAGCAAAAGTTTCCGGATTCGTGAAAGTTTCCGGATTCGTAAATGTTTCCGGATTCACCTCGTCCCGGGTATTCGGATTCGCTACTGTTTACACTACAACACTATTCGCAGATTCGGCCCTTTACACTAAACTCGGAATTCCTTTCATTCAGTTAATATGTTGACCATGTTGGTTCCACCGCAACCTCACATGACTACGAGCGGAAGAGCATCCGAATTCATCCGAATAACCGTTCACACTACGTATTGTCTCGGATTTAAAAGTATTTGGATAGGAAGTTTCTACATTTTTTTCCGGATTCGAAATCTCTGGATCCGTTCCGGATTCATTCTTTTGTGTGTAAACGGCAAAACGAATCCGGTACTAAAACGTCCAGATTCGTCACGAATCCGAAAACTTTTGCTCTAGTGTAAACGGAGTCTATAAGTACAGGACTATCACTTCAAACAAATTTATTTACTAGGACGAACCGTAAGGACATTATTCAATTGAATAAAAATCACCATGGAAACGTTGAATTTTTTTCTTTTAAGACTAAACATTTCGAAAATAACTTATCATCGAAAGTTTTCTTGCGAGATTTGAGAGAATATAGGCACCATGATCAATGCAGATATAGATTGAAATTCGGTGTGCTTTCATCTTGCTATTGTCTCTAAAATTAGTTTATAATTTCTTCAAGAATTAATAAGAACACCGATTAGTGTCTTCAGGACGTCAAGCGTGGCGCTTGCGTTGTTTGTTTATAGTAAAAATCTCGCAAAAAAAACGTAAGTCATAAACGATTATTGGCCAAAAGTATTATACTTGTTTTATCATATACGACGCACTTACGGTGCCAGGCATTTGTGTGCTTTAGCAGAAAATTAATTATGGTACTTTAAGTTAACAAGAACACATCTGAAAAGGGAGGTCACGGATACACTTTTCGAACGCTACTTTTCGAGTTTTCGGATTTCAAATTTCACGGTAAGCGACGAACAAGTCGTATAATGTTATTGATCTTGTGATTCTTGTCACGGTTTTGTTAATACGTTTAATTTTGTTGACTCATTCCCACATTCTCATTTTCTCAAATAGGAACCCTAGGACTTTCAATTGTCTCCTTTTGAAGCAGTTTTTGGTGTATATCCAGAGTTTAGTGATTATCAGGGAGCTTTTCTGTCGGTGAGTTTTTAGAGCTTCTTATAATGTATTATTAAGTTTATTACAATCTTTTATCCAAACGCCACATGTTGCCTGATGCGCCGATTAATCCCAACGGGTGTAACTACCCTCCCCCCCGACCACAGAGTGATGATTCTGAATTTTTTGATATTTGATGAATTTTGTTCACATCAAAAACTTTGTTCAAATTCTCCATGCTTCAAGTTCAACTGTTCAAGAAGCATGAGTCAAATGCCCTACCCTCAATATGGCAAGAACTGTTGGCAAGCAACTTCTGATAAAGGACGACGGATCAGTCATACATATACATGTATATAGTTAATTATAAGTTGTAAAATGTTTTCCGACCTTTACAGTTGTCGTAGAAAGATTGTTTAGGTTTCAAATATCGTATCACGGGCATGCCGCCAAACCTTGACAAACTCTATACGTTTCAAATTTTCGTTTATGTTTGATACGTGTTCATGTTTCGTATGTGTTTATCAGTAGTTTGGTGTGGTTCGAGAATTTAATAGAGAGCCTAACGGCTTTACGTTTGTACGCGGAACGAGAAACGGTAGGCGAAAATAAAATTCTTGTTTTAAAAGAGTCAGTCACAAAAATGATTTTTCACGTTAAACTATAAGGTAAAATAACTATCATTACGTTGGCAGAAACTGTACGTCAACTGCCTCATATTTGCTGGGGGGTGTTACACCTTCAAATTGATCCGTGCGTTACAGACTGCAGGTGGAAATTATTTATAGGGAAGGAAACTGGGATAAATTTTTTGCACATATATAAATGTCACTATGTGACATTTGTATGAAAAATGTCACTAATAAATGTCAATATTTATATATACCATTTTCCCCAAAAGGCAAAAGAACAATTCCGGTATTAATGATTAACAGAATTAATAACGATTATTCGAATCGCTTATTCGTTTCACGAAATACTTTCCTCGGCTGCAAGTTGCCTGTTACCGTGGATATATTAAAAGTCTTTTAATATATCCATACTGTTACCTATCTGCTTCGTGCCTCCTTTCGCTCCGCTTTGGTACCCGGTTCTTAAATTTTCAGCTCCTAACCAAACGGCTGGCGTATTTTTCAGCGATGGAAAACTTTATTTGTCTTCTCGACTTCGGAAAGCTTCTGCTAAGAACTTGTGTTTGTTATTTGAACATTACAACAATGACTAGCCAGTGTAAATAGGAGAAGACTAAGTTCCTACTAGAAAAACTAAAATTGTAAACGTAGAGTACACTGTACACTTTGGTGGGATAATATTTTGCATTGCTCCTCGTTTCCATTTACTTTTTACGAGATATGCATGGCTAAACACTGCACAGCATTGAAATACTGGATGTACACCAGAAGGTTCCGGAGTCGTGAGAACACTTTCAATGCGTCGTTAAATTATGACGGACGTAATCACATTTTACCGTTTATTTTCTATATCGGACTCGTGTGAACTCAGTCTTAATAACAAACCCAACCCCAAAAAGAAATGTGGAAGATTACAGTTCACTTTTAATTTACGATCCATATCGGTTCTATTGTAGTTAGGCTCGTGATAATGGATAATACGTGTTGTATAACCAGCTTGTAGTATAGCTACCTGTCTATACAACCCTTTGATACAGCCGCTTATTATATACACTAGCCCAGCCTACCTAGGGTTTTGACCCGAAATATCAGTATTGCGTTATTCTTGCTACCTAAGTTAATCCTACTGCGATGAAAATATGTAAAACTTAGAATAAGTTCCAACTTTGTGATTATAATGCCGAATTAGTATCTGATAATGACATGTTTTAAGGATTCCTTCCATTCCAAATTATTGGAAGTACTATATCTTATTAGTCGAGATGTCAGTTTTTCAATATTTAACATCTTACCACTTTTAGTATCTGTTCATGTGATCAAAATACGAAAAACTTGAAATAAGTTCCAACTTTCTGATTATAATACCGAAGTAGTAATGACATAAGTACTCATGTATCTTACTCGAAAATGTCAATTTTTCGTTATCTGCCATCTTGCTGCTTTTAGTGCTGCTGCAATCAAAATATGGAAAACATTAACTAATAAGTTCCAACTTTGTAATTATATAATACTAAAATACCCGATGATTACATGTTCAAAGGATTCCTTCCATTATTGGAAGTACTATATCTTACTTGAAATGTCAGTTTTTCAATATTTAACATCTTGCCACTTTTAGTATTTATTCATGTGATCAAAATACGAAAAACTTGAAATAAGTTCCAACTTTCTGATTATAATACCGAAGTGGTAATGACATAAGTACTCGTGTATCTTACTCGAAAATGTCAATTTTTCGTTATCTGCCATCTTGCTGCTTTTAGTGCTGCTGCAATCAAAATATGGAAAACATTAACTAATAAGTTCCAACTTTGTGATTATATAATGCTAAAATATCGGATGATTACATGTTCAAAGGATTCCTTCCATTATTGGAAGTACTATATCTTACTTGAAATGTCAGTTTTTCAATATTTAACATCTTGCCACTTTTAGTATTTATTCATGTGATCAAAATACGAAAAACTTGAAATAAGTTCCAACTTTCTGATTATAATACCGAAGTGGTAATGACATAAGTACTCGTGTATCTTACTCGAAAATGTCAATTTTTCGTTATCTGCCATCTTGCTGCTTTTAGTGCTGCTGCAATCAAAATATGGAAAACATTAACTAATAAGTTCCAACTTTGTGATTATATAATGCTAAAATATCCGATGATTACATGTTCAAAGGATTCCTTCCATTATTGGAAGTACTATATCTTACTTGAAATGTCAGTTTTTCAATACTTAACATCTTGCCACTTTTAGTATCTATTCATGTGATCAAAATACGAAAAACTTGAAATAAGTCCCAACTTTCTGATTATAATACCGAAGTGGTAATGGCATATTCAATGGTTCCTCCCAATCCCAATCCGAAATGGAGGTAGTATATCTCAATCGAAAATGTCAATTTTTCTTATCTGCCATCATGCTGCTTTTAGTGTTACTGCAATCAAAATGTGGAAAACATTAACTGATAAGTTCCAACTTTCTGATTATATAATACTAAAATACCCGATGATTACATGTTCAAAGGATTCCTTCCATTATTGGAAGTACTATATCTTACTTGAAATGTCAGTTTTTCAATATTTAACATCTTGCCACTTTTAGTATCTATTCATGTGATCAAAATACGAAAAACTTGAAATGAGTTCCAACTTTCTGATTATAATACCGAAGTGGTAATGACATAAGTACTCATGTATCTTACTCGAAAATGTCAATTTTTCGTTATCTGCCATCTTGCTGCTTTTAGTGCTACTGCAATCAAAATATGGAAAACATTAACTGATAAGTTCCAACTTTCTGATTATATAATACTAAAATACCCGATGATTACATGTTCAAAGGATTCCTTCCATTATTGGAAGTACTATATCTTACTTGAAATGTCAGTTTTTCAATATTCAACATCTTGCCACTTTTGATACCTGTTCATGTGATCAAAATACGAAAAACTTGAAATAAGTTCCAACTTTCTGATTATAATACCGAAGTGGTAATGACATATTCAATGGGTCCAAATCCGAAATGGAGGTAGTATATCTTAATCGAAAATGTCAATTTTTCTTATCTGCCATCTTGCTGCTTTTAGTCCTACTGCAATCAAAATATGGAAAACTTTAACTGATAAGTTCCAACTTTGTGATTTATAATACTAAAATACCCGATCATTACATGTTCAAGGATTCCTTCCATTATTGGAAGTACTATATCTTATTAGTCGAGATGTCCATTTTTCAATATTTAACATCTTGCCACTTTTAGTATCTATTCATGTGATCAAAATACGAAAAACGTGAAATAAGTTCCAACTTTCTGATTATAATACCGAAGTGGTAATGACATAAGTACTCATGTATCTTACTCGAAAATGTCAATTTTTCGTTATCTGCCATCTTTCTGCTTTTAGTGTAGACTTGCTCCAAGTCTGCCTCTTGTTGTTTTGGGACGGGTTTGTTTCGAGATGGGTTACGTTTTGATTTAAATAGCGAGCAAAATGGCGGGTTTTCCGCCCGCGGGTTTTCATTCGCCGCCTTTTATATTCGCCATTTTGCTCGCTATTTAAATCAAAACGTAACCCATCTCGAAACAAACCCGTCCCGAAACAACAAGAGGCAGACTTGGAGCAAGTCTACTTTTAGTGCTACTGCAATCAAAATATGGAAAACTTTAACTGATAAGTTCCAACTTTCTGATTATATAATACTAAAATATCCGATGATTACATGTTCAAAGGATTCCTTCCATTATTGGAAGTACTATATCTTACTTGAAATGTCAGTTTTTCAATATTTAACATCTTGCCACTTTTAGTATTTATTCATGTGATCAAAATACGAAAAACTTGAAATAAGTTCCAACTTTCTGATTATAATACCGAAGTGGTAATGACATAAGTACTCATGTATCTTACTCGAAAATGTCAATTTTTCGTTATCTGCCATCTTGCTGCTTTTAGTGCTGCTGCAATCAAAATATGGAAAACTTTAACTGATAAGTTCCAACTTTGTGATTATATAATACTAAAATATCCGATGATTACATGTTCAAAGGATTCCTTCCATTATTGGAAGTACTATATCTTACTTGAAATGTCAGTTTTTCAATATTTAACATCTTGCCACTTTTAGTATCTATACATGTGATCAAAATACGAAAAACTTGAAATAAGTTCCAACTTTCTGATTAAATACCGAAGTGGTAATGACATATTCAATGGTTCCTCCCAATCCGAAATGGAGGTACTATATCTTAATCGAAATGTCGGTTTTTCGTTATCTGGCGATATTTTTCGTGCGAAGCGACTTTTTTCTTTTGTCTTGGCTAATTAGTTCCACCCAAGAGCTTGCGAGACAAAAGAAAATGTCACTTCGCACGACATTTTTCGCCTAGTGGAAAACCGCCTTTAAACTGAGAAAGTTGTGTCTTTGCAACTTTTAGTAGAAGGCTATGCTCGCAGGGTAGTGTAGGATTATTTTCCTCAGGATTTTCAGTATCCAATTAAAGAATTTTCTTTGTGCACGAATCTTCCCCCGTTCAAATTGCCTTGTACGAATTTTTTTTGCCCCCCCCCCCCCCCCTTACACACACACACACCACCACCACCACTTTCCTAATCTCCAAACATTCAAAAAACTATATGTTTACATATGTACTCTTATAAAGGCACGTTTGACGTCATTTGAACACGACTAAGAAGTTGAGTAGAGTTACACTTCTTTCGTGTTCAAATGACGTCAAACGTACCTTTATAGGAGTACATATGCACAGGAGCGGAATGTTTTATTTGTTTATGAAATAAGAAGGAGAAAAATCAAGGTAAAAGTGAGGTAGTTTTGGAATTTGGCGGGCTTTTCCAGCCAACTGACGCCATTCTACGTACGCCATTTTACGTCATGATCTCTGTTCTCTTATAAATGCACGGAGCCCAGCCAATCAGAGCGTGCGTAGAGGGCACCTTATTTTATAAGATGTTTTATAAAATAAGGTGCCCTCTACGCACGCTCTGATTGGCTGGGCTCCGTGCATTTATAAGAGAATATAGATCATGAATGACGTAGAATGGCGTAGAATGGCGTCAGCTGGCCGGAAAAGCCCGCCAAATTCCTAAACTACCTCACTTTTAGTTTGATTTTTCCTCTTCTTATTTTATAAAACAAATAAAACATATCGCTCCTGTGCATATGTACTCTTATAAAGGTACATTTGACGTGATTTGAACACGAAAGAAGTGTAAAGGCACTCGGCTATCGCCTCGTGCCTCTACTCAACTTCTTTCGTGTTCAAATGACGTCAAACGTGCCTTTATAAGAGTACATATGCACGGAGCTTTATGTTTTAAAAATAAAGCTTTCTTATGTATAACGCTACAGAATATTCTTTAAGATAGTGTTGAACTCGTAGACAAAACAGAAATGGAATATTTTTGTTTTGTCTTGAATTTTTCATGTTTAAAAATGAAACACAATTACAGAATTGTATACGCAATGTGTTTTTTTTTAAAAAAAAGGATCCATTAGGTCTTGCTTTTAGCTCAGAATAAATTATTTAAAAGGAATGAAAGACAAAAAAAACACCCTGAAATCTTATACATTGTACATTCGATAAAAGGGCCACCCGGCCAGCCGAGTTACTCGGCACGTGATGAGTTCCCGTTTGGTAGAACAAACACTTTTTTTCCCACCGCAGTGTTTATATGAGACAGACGGGTAACTCGCCCTGGCGAGAACTCGGCACTGGCAGCCAGGATCTTGGCAAGGCGGGATAAACATTTCTCCATATAAACATTTCCCCCCGGGTAACTCGGCATAGCGGGATGAATTTTCTATATTCGTTGTTTTATGTCACTTTCGTTCATGAGAATCATTTCAAAGTAACTTGCTTTCGTAAGCAGAACGTAAAGTTTATCCCGGCAAACCATGCAGGTAACTCGGCTGACCGAGTAATAACTCGCCTCAATATAAACAGGCCCCGCCGATTTGTAATTTAGATGCATGTTAAAACGGTAAAAAAGAAAAGTAATAAAGAACAATGCAGAAAGCAATGCTTTTCTGCATTGTTCTTTACTACTTAACATGCATCTGAATCATGGATCGGCGACATATGAGAACTAGGCTTAAAGCCTGGTTTTCATATGTTGCCGATCGTCGGCGATTTGTGATTTAGATGCATGTCAAAACGGGAAGTGCAGTAGCATGTTAAGTAATAAAGAACAATACAGAAAAGCAGTGCTTTTATTCTTTTACTTAACGTGCATCTGAATCATGGATCGGCGTATATGTAAAAGAATACTATACGTGTATCTATATGGAAAGAGTACACGATACATATCCTCACTGCCATTTCACGTTCTGTCGAACTTCAACTCGAGTTTTTTTAACTTTGTGAAAACAGGGAAAATTTTTCCGGGTTTTTTTTATAGTGTTAAACAGGTAGTATTAGTCCGGCGGCTATCTCATTAAATATGTGTCAGAGAAAAGCGTTTTAGTGCATTTTGGCAATTAAATTTTTATGAGCTGCTGTTATCAGCATGGAATTAGACTGGTATAAAGTGTATTCTTAGCAGGATGACGCGTTATTGACATTTTAGAAGCGATACTGTATAATCGAATTGTCATCTTTAATCCTGTATACTTACTGTCTTTTGGAAGACTAAGTTTAGGTAAGAAATTACCTCTGTATGGCCTTTTAAATTTAGTAATGATAACGATAATAATTGTAATACAGTTCTTGACGTTATGCTTGATAAAACTAGAAAGTACTGATAACGTATTTGAATTATAGCTGCATGACTACAACATCCTTTTAATTTTTTCCCCTTTTTCTCATAGTTTGAGTCGTGGATTGTAACTATACTATATACATATAGTTACTTACGTTTTGCCTGAGGCGAGCCGTTAGAACGAAAAGGCAAGTCTGTACAGGATCTGAAAAAATGGCTAACCACTCATTATTGACACCGAAGGAAAGAGCCAGGCTTGTCATAAACTCGGCATTTGCGAGTAACTTCGAAAAACTGATAAACTCTCACCGAAAGAGTCGTACTAGTTCATCGTCTGCCACTGAACGTGAGAACTTAACAGAAAGTTCTGTTGAAAGCAATCTTCAGAACAATCCTTCGGAAAATGCTCCGGAGGCGGACGACAACAGTCACTGGCATAATTCATCTGATTTTTACGTCTCCATGTTAAATTATTCTCTTGGATTCGGAACAGTACTTGGCTTTCCACGATTATGTTACAAACATGGCGGCGGTAAGTGTAATTGTACAGAATACATTTGTTATTTGTGATTTTGTAGCATATCTGTATATGTGTGTATATATATATATATATATATATATATAGATATAGATATAGATATAGATATAGATATAGATATAGATATAGATATAGATATAGATATAGATAGATATGTTATTATAGGAACAGAGTGCTCAAACCACTGCTAGAGTGGTCGGCTATGCGTAATGCTATTTGTTACCTATTTATATCCATAGAGTGCTCAACCACACCGGAATGTGGGAGCATATATATATATATATATATATATATATATATATATATATATATAAAATAAGGTGTCATCTACGCACGCTCTGATTGGTTGGGCTCCGTGCATTTATAAGAGAACAGAGATCATGAATGACGTAGAATGGCGTCAGCTTGTCGGAAAAGCACGCCAAATTAAGCCAAAACGTAGTTGTTTTGGATTGACTCGTTCCTGAGTCCCAGGCCCCCAAGGTGTTAAAATGAACGACGGACATTTTTGAGAATTGGCATGTTCAGAAGCCAATATGTCAGGAACTATTTGGCTAAATCAAAAACGGCAAAATAACTTATTAACTGTTAGACGGGCTAGCCCAGTTATACCTGCTGATTTTTCGTCACGAAAATCTTTCTGACTGCAAAAATTATTTTTATTTTTACTTTGTCTGATGCCAGGCAATTTTACTTCAATACTGAATTTATTTTGCGTATTTTGTAGGCATTTTTGTTATTCCTTATCTGATCATGCTCTTCGTGGAAGGAATTCCACTGGCATGTTTAGAAATTGCCATAGGGCAACGTTTCCAGAACGAATACCTGATGGCCACTTGGAAGAGAATTCATCCTAGTACTATTGGCTTGGGACTCAGTGCTGTCTTTGTTTCCTTTGCTGTTATTGTCTACTTCAATATCATCGTGGCTTGGTGTTTGTTTTATTTCGTTCAGTCACTGCAACGTACTTTGCCATGGACATCATGCCTTGCAGAACAATATGAGTGTACCAATTGTAGCACTCCATCGGAATACTACTGGTACAAGACAACATTGGGTTCGTCCAGTGATATCAACTCTATCCAAGGTATGGTTGTTTAACTCATTTTGTTCAAAAGTTGTAATCAGTCTCGGAAAGAAAGAAAGAAAGAAAGAAAGAAAGAAAGAAAGAAAGAAAGAAAGAAAGAAAGAAAGAAAGAAAGAAAGAAAGAAAGAAAGAAAGAAAGAAAGAAAGAAAGAAAGAAAGAAAGAAAGAAAGAAAGAAAGAAAGAAAGAAAGAAAGAAAGAAAGAAAGGAAGGAAGGAAGGAAAGAAAGAAAGAATTAATTAATTAATTAATTAATTAATTAATGGGAGGGAGGGAGGGAGGGAGGGAGGGAGGGGGGAGGGAGGAAGGGAGGGAGGGAAGGAAGGAGGGAGGGAGAGAGGCAGGGGTACGTACGAACGAACGAACGAACGAACGAACGAACGAACGAACGAACGAACGAACGAACGAACGAACGAACGAACGAACGAACGAACGAACGAACGAACGAACGAACGAACGAACGAACGAACGAACGAACGAACGAACGAACGAACGAACGAACGAACGAAAAGACAACCAACCAACCAACCAACCAACCAACCAACCAACCAACCAACCAACCAACCAACCAACCAACCAACCAACCAACCAACCAACCAACCAACCAACCAACCAACCAACCAACCAAAGGAAAATGAAATGACATGAAGGGGAAGCAAAGACAACAAATGAATGAATGGGATAAGCGCAAGATAGGAAGCCATGAGTTGATTGATAGCGATGCGATCTCATGTTCTCATTTGTTTTTGGTTTTTTTGTGCAGATGTTAACTGGAATCTTTTCCTCTATGTTGTTATTTCTTGGTTTCTCGTCTTTGTTTATAATATGAAAGGCGTTAAAGCTGCTGTAAAAGTAAGTCACACTTTTATCTATTTTATGTTACTTACCTACCTACCCATCTGTCTTCCTTCCTTCCTTCCTTCCTTCCTTCCTTCCTTCCTTCCTTCCTTCCTTCCTTCCTTCCTTCCTTCCTTCCTTCCTTCCTTCCTTCCTTCCTTCCTTCCTTCCTTCCTTCCTTCCGTCCGTCCGTCCGTCCGTCCGTCCGTCCTTCCTTCCTTCCTTCCTTCCTTCCTTCCTTCCTTCCTTCCTTCCTTCCTTCCTTCCTTCCTTCCTTCCTTCCTTCCTTCCTTCCTTCCTTCCTTCCTTCCTTACTTCCTTCCTTTCTTCATATTTCTAATATCTCTGCTCTTTTTATTTAGCCTGGTTATTTAATCCTTATTGTAACAATGGTTCTTTATGTGACTTTGTTTTTACTTGTCGTCCACCTCGATGATTGGGCTCGTGGTTTAGCAATTTTAGTCGACTTCAGAAGTAGCCAGGTAACTAAAAGACTGAAAATTCGAGTAATCCACCAATCTCTAATTCACCTTGCCAGACCACTTTTTAGTATGATATAATTTTAAGGTTACTGTAAGGTACTTTTATAACAAATAAAGCTCTGTGCATATGTACTCTTATAAAGGTACGTTTGACGCCATTTTAACACGAAAGAAGTTGCCTTTACACTTCTTTCGTGTTCAAATCACGTCAAATGTGCCTTTGTAAGAGTACATATGCACAGGAGCGGTATGTTTAATTTGTTTTATACAATAAGAAGGGGAAAAAACAAGCTAAAAGTTGGACAGTTTTGAAATTTGGCTGGCTTTTCCGGTCAGGTGGCGACATTCTACGCCATTCCATGCCACGTTACATTATTCATGATCCCCATACTCTTATAAATGCACGGAGCCCAGCCAATCAGAGCATGCGTAGAGGACACCTTATTTTATATCAAATACAATACACTACACTACAATACACTACAATACACTGCACTGCACTGCACTGCACTGCACTGCACTGCACTGCACTGCACTGCACTGCACTGCACTGCACTGCACTGCACTGCACTGCACTGCACTGCACTGCACTGCACTGCACTGCAATGCAATGCAATGCAATGCAATGCAATGCAATGCAATGCAATACAATACAAGACAATACAATAATTTATTGGACACTCCCCAAAGAGGCCTTTCAGTGAACAATTACAAGATTATATGCATAACAAATTATGAATAATAAATTAATACTACACTATATTACAATTTTAAAATTAATAATACGCTATACTTTGTCTTAGGATATAAACTGTAATAATGTAAAATGCCAAAAAATTACTATATAAGAACTTTAACACTTTTTTTTGGTTTGTTTTTCTAGATTAGCAAACTTCTTAGTTTTGAAATATGGCGAGATGCAGCAAGTCAAGTATTTTTCTCTCTCGGTATTGGTTTTGGTAGCATCATCGTTTACGCCAGTTACAACAATGTTGCGTTTGAATGTAAAACTGCAGCTTTGTGGTATGGCTTGATCGATACTGTCGTTGGTATTTGTTCGTGTATTATTGTGTTCTCGTTTCGTGGTTTTCAAGCGTATACTGAAGAACACAATTGCATGAATGAACTTTTGCAATCTAACGTTTCGTCCATTGTGCAAGCTGACTCCAGCAAGTGTAACAAGTCGTTTCTGTCTGAACCGGTAAGTCGAATGGATTTTAAAGAAGACGCGCGAAAAAAAAGTGAACTAGAGGGCAGTCAAAAACTGCATATACCTCCGCCAGCGGGTTATTAGAGATGTTTAAGAAGAAAACGAGCCATCACATGCATGCATGTATGAATAAAATGTTTGATTGCACTCGTACCAAAATTATGCAAAAATATTTGCATAAAGTAAGGATAATGAGCGCAACCAAGCGTTTCTTCTACACGGAGAATCTTGTGGTCGGATTTTTATTAATTTCTCATCCAAATTTTGACTAAAATCAACCAAAATTTAATGGATTGGTCGTTGGTCTATGACCAACCCTTCGGTGTAATGGTTTTTGAGATATCCTGAGTGGCAACAGACAGACAGTCTAGACAGACAGTCTAGACGGACAGTCTAGACAGACAGTCTAGACAGACAGTCTAGACAGACAGTCTAGACAGACAGTCTAGACAGACAGACAGACAGACAGACAGTCAGTCTAGACAGACAGACAGACAGACAGACAGACAGACAGACAGACAGACAGACAGACAGACAGACAGACAGACAGACAGACAGACAGACAGAACGGGGTAAAAACATGACCTCCTGGCGGAGGTAATAAAGATGTTTGTTTTGCCCACCCATCTGTTTTTGATTGATTGATTGATTGATTGATTGTTTATTTGTTTGTTTGTTTGTTTGTTTGTTTGTTTGTTCGTTCGTTCGTTCGTTCGTTCGTTCGTTCGTTCGTTCGTTCGTTCGTTCGTTCGTTCGTTCGTTCGTTCGTTCGTTCGTTCGTTCGTTCGTTCGTTCGTTCGTTCGTTCGTTCGTTCGTTCGTTCGTTCGTTCGTTCGTTCGTTCGTTCGTTCGTTCGTTCGTTCGTTCGTTCGTTCGTTCGTTCGTTCGTTCGTTCGTTCGTTCGTTCGTTCGTTCGTTCGTTCGTTCGTTCGTTCGTTCGTTCGTTCGTTCGTTCGTTCGTTCGTTCGTTCGTTCGTTCGTTCGTTCGTTCGTTCGTTCGTTCGTTCGTTCGTTCGTTCGTTCGTTCGTTCGTTCGTTCGTTCGTTCGTTCGTTCGTTCGTTCGTTCGTTCGTTCGTTCGTTCGTTCGTTCGTTCGTTCGTTCGTTCGTTCGTTCGTTCGTTCGTTCGTTCGTTCGTTCGTTCGTTCGTTCGTTCGTTCGTTCGTTCGTTCGTTCGTTCGTTCGTTCGTTCGTTTGTTTGTTTGTTTGTTTGTTTGTTTGTCGGTCAGTCGGTCGGTCTCTGTTTGTTTGTTTGTTTGTTTGTTTGTTTGTTTGTTTGTTTGTTTGTTTGTTTGTTTGTTTGTTTGTTTGTTTGTTTGTTTGTTTGTTTGTTTGTTTGTTTGTTTGTTTGTTTGTTTGTTTGTTTGTTTGTTTGTTTGTTTGTTTGTTTGTTTGTTTGTTTGTTTGTTTGTTTGTTTGTTTAGTCAAGGGGTTAAGGTATATGTGTTCTTTCCTTTTCAGATTCCTGACGCATTTTCCTTTGCATTCATATCTTGGAGTGATAGTTTTACTCACATTATTTATCCACCTCTCTGGTCATCCTTAAGCTATTTGTTGTTGTTTTTGGTTGGTTTTGGCACCATGTCGGGAATGGTTCTCGTAGTTGCTTTATTTCTACGAGAAATTACAGCACTCAGACAAGAGTTTGCAACAGGTTTGTTGCACAAATCTGGTTTTACCAGCATATAGTCTAATTTATAATGCAATCGTTAATCATAAGTTGTGCGACTCCGTCTGGAATAATCTAGTCAGAGAAGTCAGTAAGATAAGTTTAGGAAGGTGCAATTTGATCTGTTGTGTCCCATCGTGTTGCGTTGTATCCCGCCGCTTCCGTCGTGCCCCGTCTTGTCCCGTTGTATCCCATCATTTCCCGTCGTATCTCGTTGTGGTCCATCGTTGCCTGCCGTGTCCTGTCATGTCCCGTTGTGGCCCATCGTATCCCGTCGTGTCCTGTCATGTCCCGTTGTGGCCCATCGTGTCCCGTTGTATCCCGTCATGTCCTGTTGTGGCCCATCGTGTCCCGTCGTGTTACGTAGTGGCCGTCATGGTGGAGTTGGCAATCTCGGGTGGAGTGGGCAATCTCGGGTGGAGTGGGCAATCTTGGGTGGAGTGGGCAATCTCAGGTGGAGTGGGCAATCTTGGGTGTAGTGGGCAATCTTGGGTGGAGTGGGCAATCTTGGGTGGAGTGGGCAATCTCGGGTGGAGTGGGCAATCTCGGGTGGAGTGGGCAATCTTGGGTGGAGTGGGCAATCTCAGGTGGAGTGGGCAATCTTGGGTGTAGTGGGCAATCTTGGGTGGAGTGGACCATCTTGGGTGGAGTGGGCCATCTTGGGTGGAGTGGGCAATCTTGGGTGGAGTGGGCAATCTCAGGTGGAGTGGGCAATCTTGGGTGGAGTGGGCAATTTTGGGTGGAGTGGGCAATTTTGGGTGGAGTGGGCAATCTCAGGTGGAGTGGGCAATATTGGATAGAGTGGGCAATCTCAGGTGGAGTGGGAAATCTTGGGTGGAGTAGGAAATTTTGGGTGGTGTGGGTAATCTTGGGTGGAGTGGGCAAGAGGGGTGTCGCATTGGTCACGGACTGCAGATATTTGCCTGTGGAGTAGGCTAAAGGTTTTGTCCCTTTCGAGGCAGCACTTCACTTGCGGTAGTAACTTCTAGTATAGATTATAAATTGAAATTTCGGACAGCAAGCAGGCTGGGTTTGGTGTGGTGTGGTATGGTAAATTTGTGTTGTGTTGTGTTGTGTTGTGTTGTGTTGTGTTGTGTTGTGTTGTGTTGTGTTGTGTTGTGTTGTGTTGTGTTGTGTTGTGTTGTGTTGTGTTGTGTTGTGTTGTGTTGTGTTGTGTTGTGTTGTGTTGTGTTGTGTTGTGTTGTGTTGTGTTGTGTTGTGTTGTGTTGTGTTGTGTTGTGTTGTGTTGTGTTGTGTTGTGTTGTGTTGTGTTGTGTTGTGTTGTGTTGTGTTGTGTTGTGTTGTGTTGTGTTGTGTTGTGTTGTGTTGTGTTGTGTTGTGCTGTGCTGTGCTGTGCTGTGCTGTGCTGTGTCGTGTCGTGTCGTGTCGTGTCGTGTCGTGTTGTGTTGTGTTGTGTTGTGTTGTGTTGTGTTGTGTTGTGTTGTGTTGTGTTGGGTGTGGCATGGTGTGGTGTGGTATGGTATGATATGGTGTGGTATGGTATGGTATGGTACAGTATGGTATGGTTGGTGTGATGTGGTATGGTATGGTTTGGTATGGTATAGTCTGGTGTGGTTTGGTATAGTATGGTATGGTATAGTATGGTGTGGTGTGGTGTGGTGTGGTGCGGTGGTCTGGTGTGGTGTGGTGTGGTGTGGTGTGGTTTGGTATGGTATGGTATGGTTTGGTTTGGTTTGGTATGGTATGGTATGGTATGATATGGTATGGTATGGTATGGGTTGGTATGATTATCAAGATTTTACTCTTACTGTTTCTTACAGGTCTTGTCTGCCTTGTTTCCTGCCTTCTTGGGCTTCTCTTTGTCGCAGATGGTGGACTCTATCTTGTTAATCTGTTCAACAACTACAGTGCTTGTGCTTTGCAATGGATTGTACTTATTGAAGTTCTTTCAGTTACTTGCCTTTTTGGTAGGAAAAAGTAAGTAAATGTCAAACTATTTTCCACTTGTTAAAAATATGATAGCCCAGCAAATAGCTTTAAGTAAAGGCATAATGAACACATAATATACAAAATGTTTATTACTAACGTTTCGTTACCTAATCAGTAACATCTTCAGAGTAATATCTTCATCAAATATAACTAATATTTACGTCACAATACAATTACTTGTCATGTCTAACCATACCATACCATACCATACCATACCATACCATACCATACCATACCATACCATACCATACCATACCATACCTTACCATACCATACCATACCATACCATACCATACCATACCATACCATACCCATACCATACCATGCCATACCATACCATACCATACTAAACCACATGTGTCTAATGTTTTCAAGTGTTATGTTTATTAAAGCTTTTGTACAATGGTTGAAGACATGACAGGCAAACCGCTTCATCGTGTGTTGAAGTTGTCCTGGTTTGTCTTTTCTCCTGCTATCTTACTAACCATGATTGCGTCGAGCTTCTACGACATGGCACTTATCGAGGAAGGATATTCGTACAGTACATGGCAACCATTCAAGGTATGCCCTACTTAACAAATAAATTTCATTTATCTCTGTGTGTGTACTGTAATAGATCACAGATAACGTCACAGCATGTAAAGAACAAAAAAGTACAACACGAGCAGGGTTTCTTTTAGGGTGGGGCGAAGAGGGACTTTTGCCCCCCATTGAAATATATTTGCCCCCTCTTGTAAATTTGAAACCCTGATTTTAAAACAGTAAGAAACAAGATTATAGAGACATATTGTATACAATATACTAGTATAGTGTGCTTATATAGTATTTAATATACAATCTCAATCGCAATCTGAAATCTGAATATATATAGTGATTCTGGAACATAAAAGTTAAAACTTAAAAGATGACAAACACACACATATATAACGATATTACAATGTTATATAGTTTCAACTTCTGACACATAGTCAGTGCCTTTGGAATTTGAAAGTCAAGAAGAATTCCTGTTTAGATGCAGATAATTTGCATCTAAATTCTTATGCAACAATTTTTCGTTTATATTCGAATGGGGGACCCCCCTAGAACTTGGTCGCGCCTTCGGCGCTCCCTGTGTCCCCCCACATAGTACGTATTGCCTGTTCCCCCCCTGTTAAATATTCTGAAAGAAACCCTGGACACGAGATGGAGTCGAGTGGTGTGACTGTTGTTCTTTACACGCTGTGACCTATTAAATGTGATCTGTTAAGCAGTACACATACGCACAGACAGAAAAATGTAATCTATTCGTTTAATATTATAAAAATTCAAGTAGGCTATAGAAGGATTTTGAGTGCATGAAAAAGAATAAAGGCCTGGCCAAACGCTTTCAACATTTCATTCAACATCGCAGTCAACATTGTTGAATTCAACATGTTGAAAGCGTTTGGCCACCCCTGTTGAATGATGTTGAACGTTGTTGAATGGTGTTGAATGATGTTGAACGAAATTTGAACATGTTCAAATTTTCGTTCAACACGCGTTCAACATTTCTATTCTCAAAATGTTGAAAGGTATTGAACGCATTTGGTCACATTTCACTCAACTTTGTTGAACAGAGACATGCGCCATGCGGGATATTGTCGATTCCAGCTTTTGTGGTAGCCCGCGTTCAATTAATTGTCATTCATGAATGTTGAACGATGTTGAATTCATTTGGCCACTCGTGTTCTCAACGTTATTCAATATCGTCAAGAATGTTGAATGATGTTGAATGCGATGTTGAAAGCGTTTGGCAAAGTCTACTGGCGTGATATGACTTGGATTTGACGCCATTGAAAGACAAGAAAATTAAAGTTAAAGTTTATGTAAATCAGGAGGATATTTTACATGCACCACGGACATGGTGCTGATTTCCTTTGCGTTTTCCTCGTGAATTATTAAATTTTGAATTTTATTTTGTTCTCAGGGTATTCATGACGTTCTTTATCCGTCTTGGTGTTACGTACTCATTGGAGCATTTTGTCTACTGCCTTTACTGTTTATTTTTGGTGTCTTCATTATTTACTCCATCAAATCCCGTCATTTGTTCTTTCAAGTATGTCGCGATTCGTGGAAACGTCTGTGGTACTGGTGTCGCCGGGAAGAGGAGTACGAGTTACAAGAATTTTCCGAAGTCCAGCGACGCTACGAAAGGGGAGTACAGATTTCAGTGGACCGCATCGATGCGAACTTTCCCGAACTTCTTTCGTTTGATAATATTCGGTCACGTGAAAACATCAACGCTACTAGTACTAGTACTTGTGTTAAGAATTCTATTGAGTATACGAACACGACCCACCACCCGCGAGAATGTGAAACGTAAAGTTTTCAGGTTGCTGTAGGCGAGTTGCATAAGTACTCGGATCAGGGGCGTCGGAGCGACAGTAAAAGTGGGGAGCCCCCGAAATGTTTAGGTGGGTCCGGGGCATGCTCCCCCGGGAGATTTTGAAATCTAGAGTCTCTGAAATGCCATTTCCTGCATTTTAGGACAAGCATTTACAGAATTCTAAATTTCTAAAGGTCCAAAAACGTCATAAAATACTCAAAAGACAACACTTTTCCGGACATTGAATATCTGCATTCAAATTTCTTTATTATATTAGATCTTTATTCAAAGTCGTGGGTTAGCTAGGATTAGTGACTTTGTTAATCATAACTTTATTACTGGCCTTGTTTATTACTGGCCTTGTTAAAATGTGTGTGTGTGTGTGGGAGGGGGGGGGGGCAAAGATATTCTGCCCCCCCCCCCCACCAAAAAAAGTGGGGGGCCCAGGCCCCCTCCCCACTTCCGACGCCTCTAACTCGGATAAAATCTCGAGTAATTGAACAAGGATCGAATCCGCAACCAATAGACCTTTCCGCATGGCGGGTAGCACTCACACGTGACACCTTTTGCTTCGTTATTTAATAAGTTCGGACAAATCAACAATATTGACTTCTGACAAAACCTCTAAACGTTACATTAATTAAGATAATGTGTTATTCTCATGTAGTATTGACAGTAAAGACACTTTCTAAAATCTCGTGGATCTTTGCAATGAGTAAAAGTAATATTTATGTTTTTGCACAGCATTTATTTGAACTAAATTTGCTTGTTGGGTTGATCTAGTGAGCGACAAACTATTGACGAACTGAATCGACACAACACAACAACAGTCAGCAGTCAGTAATCGGAGGCAACCAAATAAATTACAGTCAAAATTCGAAAAAAAACCCAAAAAAAATCCCCCAAAAAACCTAAAAAAAAAAATAAATAAAAATAAAATAAAAATAAAAAAATAAATAAAAATAAAAAAAATATAAAAAACTACTTCAGTTCTGTAGTTTGTTGTGTGTTACTGTATTTTTGTAGTCGCTACTGAAGCGTATGAAAATGTTTTTTGTCAAAAAATCTGAACAAAAGATATAATTTCACTTTCATGAAGTTTAATCATAATATAACGAATGTTTCTCCCAAACAAATATAAATCAAGAATAAGCGACTTTTATCGCTAGATTTTTCTCACGTTTCTTTAGCAGCTACAGAAATACAGTAATACACAACAAACTACAGAAGTGGGAAGGTATTTCCATTTTGACCGTAACAGTATAACACAAAGAGAATTCGAGAAAATGTTTAAACATACCCGATTGGTCTGTGAAAATGTCAGTTGTGAGAGTTTTTAGCTGCATTTCGTGTTTTATTAGAATTTCGCGCGTGGGAGCTCTCGCGCACGGCGTGATCCACTCCACTTGCGAGTAGAACCCGCGAGTTTTAAAAAGCTGCCAAGTACAGTTCTGACTTTTCTTTTACTGTTGTGTGGATTCTATCGTAAAATTTCATGGATATACCATTCATTATTTTATCAATAACGAAGTGAAGAGCTCAAGTAGGTTTCCTACAATCTAAAGATGTTATTCCTGGCTTTTCCAGCGAAATAAAGAGTCAATGTGATGCATGTGATGTCGATGTGTCAGCAACACGTGGTTGATTTTGGACGAAGATGCCTCCAAATGGCTAATACATTAGGTGAGAATTTAAACGCTAGAATTTTTAAAGATAATTTATACTAAACTACTAATAAAAGGTATCTACTATCATCGAGCGGGAGGTTTAATAACGAATACACTTTAGCAAAACTCTTGAGGACCAGGTTTCCTCATGTTCAGTTTTTGAGATGCTTTGAATAATGAGGGACGTTTTAATACTGTACTTTAAATTTTCCTCATTGAAATTCATTTCTACTAATACTACTTCGATTGACGTCAAACCAGAGTGTATTAGAATTAATATGATCTGGATTGACAGCAAAAATAGATTTTGATGAGGTATATTAATAAGATTATTAACCGAGAATGTGGTGTGTACATGAAAATATCAGACTGTGGTCTTGACAGTACAGACTGAGCCGCAGAGGAGATTTGTACAAAAAAGACTGAGGTCTGATATTTTCCCACACAAATGAGTAGACGAGGTTAATAAGTCATGATATAGCTATTCAAGTTGTTTGGTACTTATTATATCAAAATTAGTGTGAAAACATCAGAAATTCCCACCAGCAAAATCAACATCTGGGACAGTGGTCTGGGTCAGACTTGTCCCCAGTTACTTCTTTAGGATACAATTATGTTTTAAGCTAGGATCAAACATGGGATCACTAAGGGACTCACTAGGATAAAAGTGTGTAGCCATGTGGGGTTCCACAGTAAGGGGGAGAAAAAAATGGGAGGTGACTAGCAGATTGCTAGAAATTTCTTGCAAATTATATGCATATCTTGCAACCTGGCATTGTGTGCTTCGTAACCGGATTTTCTCCCTTTATTAGAGACAAATCAATATTTATATAATGTAGGCCTTTCAAATTACGTTTTTTCTTGGTCATATTTCGACCATCTCTAGATTTGTTTGCCAGCTGAAATCAATATATGGCAGAGTACAATAAAGATTTGAATGCTCACTGCAACACAAGCTTAGATGGTGAGTTTGAATAACAAGCCGTCTTTGGAATGACAGGATAAATGGTTTAAACCATAGATTAGTACGTTGTTTGTGAAAATTGTTCATCTAGGTTAGTGTAGTCTTGAGAAAGATGGTTGTTGATGTTTTAATAGTAAGTGATATTTTGTAAGTGATGAACCGTGGTCTGGATATCTATGTTTATGGACCGTGCATTGACCAATCAGAACTCAGTACATTACAAAGCCATATAATAAAGCCTTTTTAGATCTGTGGCAACAAGAAGGCTGTATTTGTGCTATAAAAATATTCATATTTGAACATTTTTTAAAAAGTCAGAAAAAATGTGTGAAGGGTTAGCCTAACTGCTCTCTATATAACTGGATTGCCCATCCAGCTCCAAAAATGAAGCCAGCAGGTATAATGAATTTGGAGAATAAAGATGGCCACCATGGGAAATTGTATGTTTTCGTAGCATGAAAAGAGATGGAAAAAAGCCACATTAAGAATATTTCTGCCATTGGTATCAAACAAAGAACACTGTAAAAGGATGTCAAAAATTATCAAATAAAGTGAAAAAAATATGGAAAAAAAAAGTAAAGGTGTTGGCCTTTACTTTTTGACCGATTTTGGTCACTTTTTAAACTTTTGAGTTAGGGTCAAAAATGATTAAATAAAGTCGTTTTAGACCTTCTGTGAAAAGGAGAAGGCTGTATTTGGGATAAAAAAAATTTTTTTTAATTTTTTGAAAAAAAATTGTTGGGGAAAACAGTAAAGCCTAACCCCTTTACATCTTTTTTTCTCCCGATATTTTTAAACAACAGAAAAAAAATTATATTTAGCCAAAATAGAGCGTTCTGCTTCCCACAGAAGGTCTTAAAAGGCTTTACTTAACCGTTTTTGTCCCTAACTCAAAAGTTTCAAAAATGACCAAAATCGGTCAAAAAGTAAAGGCTAACCCCTTTACTTTTTATCTCTTTCAATTTTTTTTAAAAAAAATAAAAAACCCAACCTTTTTATCCCAAATACACCTTTCTCGTTTTCACAGAATGTCTAGAAAAGGCTTTATTTAATCGTTTTTGACCCTAACTCAAAAGTTTCAAAAGTGATCAAAATCGGTCAAAAAGTAAAGGCTAACCCCTTTACTTCTTTTTTCCGGATTTTTTTCAAAAAATCAAAAAAGATATTTTTAGCCAAAATACAGCCTTCTCCTTTTCACAGGTCTAAAACGACTTTATTTAACCGTTTTTGACCCCAACTCAAAAGTTTCAAAAGTGGAAAACAATTGATAAATGTTTGTAAAAGTACCGACATGAGAATACTAAACGGTCGGACCAATGGTGACTCCTTGGGAAGACCTACTTTTCATAGTAAAAATGGAACCAGTGCAGTTGATTATATCATCTGTAACCAAAACTTAATGCCAAAAGTTAAAAATCTAGTTGTTAAATCCCCCTGCTATATATCTGACCATAGCCAAGTTATAACTTGGATCAACCTACACAAAACCACTAACTCTCATAATATTATATCCTCACAACCCCCATTAACAAAACTGCCACTAAAATATATTTGGACTGATGAATCGAGTGAAACTTTTAGAAAAGAACTGAAATCAGCCGAATTACAAAGAAAATTAAACACATTCCTTGATGATGACTTCTCTTCTGACAGAGAAAGCATTAACAAATGTGTCAATGAATTTCAAAATATTATCAATGTAGCATCCAAAAAATCTCTAAAAATCAAAAAGAAAAAATATCGATGTAAGATTAATAACATTGCAAATAAAAAATGGTTCGATAAAGATTGTAGATTTAAAAGACACCAGTTACGAAAACTAGCTAACCAGAAACATAGAGATCCAAATAATACTGAAATCAGAATTGCATACCATACCGCTCTAAAAGATTATAAAAACACTTTAGAAACGAAAAAGAACAATTTTCATTTTAATAAAATCCAAGAACTTGAAAATGCTAGCAATGATCCTCTACTTTTCTGGAAAACACTTAGAAACAGCAGTGATGACCTTGATTTTAATGATACTAAAAAAATACCACAACCAAGCGAATGGCTCAACCATTTTGAAACACTACATTCAGAACATCAATTAAATAAGGAACAAGACGCAATTATTAAATGTCTAAAAGACTATGAGAAAATTAAAGACAATTTTAATGAACTTGATGACGTCATCACAGAAGATGAACTACTAAAAGCAGCGAAAAAACTAAAATCAAAAAAAGCTGTATATAACGACAGAATTAGTAATGAAATGATTAAATGTAGTGTTGAAATTCTTTCCAAAGGTTTTTTAAAAGTTTTTAACAATATCTTAACATCAGGGAAGTTTCCTGAATTATGGACTGAAGGCCTTATAACCCCGATCCATAAATCGGGAAACTCCCTTGATCCCAACAACTATCGAGGTATTTGTGTCTCAAGCTGCATGGGCAAATTATTTTGCTCAATTATGAACAATAGATTAATGAATTCTGCAAATAAAAACAAACTAATTCACCCTACTCAAATCGGGTTTATGCCAGGAAACAGAACGGCAGACCATGTTCTCACACTGAAAACTCTGCATGATAAATACGTTAAACAGAGTAAGAATGAGAAAATTTATACATGTTTTGTCGACTTTAGAAAAGCTTTTGATTCCGTTTGGCATCAAGGCTTATTCTACCAATTACTCAAAAATAACATAGGAGGACATTTCTATGATTTAATTCAAGACCTCTATTCAAGCACCAAATGTGCAATAAAACTTTCCGATAACAGAACTCCGTTTTTCCCCTACAAAAAGGGAGTTCGTCAAGGATGCATTTTGAGCCCTTTACTATTTAATATTTATATAAATGAACTCCCAAAACTATTCGAACAAACACAATCAGATCCATTTGTATTACCAAACGGGACTGCTATAAACAGTCTCCTATATGCAGATGATCTCATTATACTTTCACGCTCAAAATCAGGTTTACAAAACTGTCTAAACCAACTGCACGAATGGTGTAGTAAGTGGCTAATGGAAGTAAACATCAAGAAAACTAAAATTATGATTCTACAAAAACATAACTCAAAATTACCAGACCTTAATTTCCACATTGGAGATAAAAAGATAGATATAGTCAAAGAGTATACCTATCTTGGTCTCAAACTTGTACCCAACGGCAAATTTAAGCTTGCTCAACAACAGCTATGCGAAAAAGCTCTGCATGCCCTTCATAAAATTCGTAAAAAACTTGATTTTCATAAACTCTCTCCGAAAACAGCTACCAAAATTTTTGACACAGTTATCTCCCCCATTCTACTATACAACTCAGAAATCTGGGGAGCATATGAAAAAAATGATCTTAACAAATGGGACAATTCCGAAACAGAAAAAGTCCACCTAAGATTTTGCAAATTATATTTAGGTGTGAACAGAAAAGCAAGCAATATAGCTTGCAGAAGTGAACTTGGGAAGTATCCACTTCTGATTTCAATTAAAAAGAATATAATCAACTATTTTAAACATATTCTCAAACTAGACGACAACTCAATTGTTAAACAATCATTCCTAATGTCTAAACATTTATATGATAATGGTAAAGAATCTTATTATACCAAGGCGATAGCTATGTTAAAACCATTCTATGATAAAACAAACTTGGAAAATGATATTATCAACTACTGTACAAAAACTGTCGTAAATAAAATGAAAGTGAAATATGAAGAATTCTGGCGTCATAAAATGACTAACTCCTCCAAACTATCTTTCTTTTGTAAATTCAAAAACCAATACAAAATGGAAGAATACTTATCTCTAATTAAAAATCCAACAATAAGGAGAACATTCTCCCAATATCGTATAAGCAACCATAAGTTGCAAATTGAACGAGGAAGATACGAAAATGTTCCTCGTGAAGAGCGTATTTGTAAACTATGTGACTCTGGCAATGTGGAAAACGAATTCCACTTCGCCTTCACATGCCAAAAATACCAACATTTACGAGACAACTCAAACAACATTCTCAAAAATCTGTTTGATCTCAACACAACAACAGAAACTAAACAGAAATTACTTGAACACACGATGTCTTCTGACGATCCTGTTCTGATAAATCTATTTTCCAAGTTTGTATTTCTCTGCACAAAGGAACGAGAAGATAGCCTCAAATCCCTGGAAACCCAAAATAATTGAAAAAATCCCCCCAAAAAAACCCCCCAACAAACACCCAAATACTTCTCTCTATACATACTATACTTCCAATATAGTATTGGGATATAACCATACATATTATATTATATACAATAGTTATTATATATATATATATAAGTTTTTATATTAATATAATATGTTGTATTAATATAAAAACTTATATTATACTTAAAAAGAAAACTTTTAAATGAACTACATCAGAACACAGTAGTCATAACATTGTTTGGACACTGGGGTGGTTTATAGATTATCTTATATATATACATATTGTTGTTCAGTGCTCTTACAGCACTATATACTTTAGCAATGCCTGTAATTAGGTCATGCCAATAAAGTTTATTTAAAAAAAAAAAAAAAAAAAAAAACCGGGATGGACGGCGCACCCGGGCGTCGCGTTTCAGGCGTGGAGTGGCTCGTTGAGATGTTTGCGGTTTGTGCTTGGACGCAAATGGCTTTAAGTAGTTATAGTTTATAGTTAAAATTAGTTTATACTTATTTTTGCTTAGCAATACCTGTAATTGGGTCATGCAAATAAAAGCTTTTAAATAAAAAAAACCCAAAAAAAAAACCCCTTTACTTTTTTTTTTCCGGATTTTTTTCAAAAAATCAAAAAAGGTATTTTTAGCCAAAATACAGCGTTCTCCTTTTCACAGAAGGTCTAAAACGACTTTATTTAACCGTTTTTGACCCTAACTCAAAAGTTTCAAAAGTGATCAAAATCGGTCAAAAAGTAAAGGCTAACCCCTTTACTTTTTTTTTCCGGATTTTTTTCAAAAAATCTTAAAAAATATTTTTTAACCAAAATACAGCCTTCTCCTTATCGCAGAAGGTCTAAAACGACTTTATTTAACCGTTTTTGACCCTAACTCAAAAGTTTCAAAAGTGAATAAAAATCGGTCAAAAAGTAAAGGCTAACCCCTTTACATTTTTTTTTCTGGATTTTTTTCAAAAAATCAAAAAAGATATTTTTAGCCAAAATACAGCGTTCTCTTTTTCACAGGTCTAAAACGACTTTATTTAACCGTTTTTGACCCTAACTCAAAAGTTTCAAAAGTGACCAAAATCGGACAAAAAGTAAAGGCTAACCCCTTTACATTTTTTTTTCCGGATTTTTTTCAAAAGACCAAAAAAGATATTTTTAGCCAAAATACAGCCTTCTCCTTTTCACAGAAGGTCTAAAACGACTTTATTTAACCGTTGTTGACCCCAACTCAAAAGTATCAAAAGTGACCAAAATCGGACAAAAAGTAAAGGCTAATCCCTTTACTTTTTTTTTTCCGGATTTTTTTCAAAAAATCAAAAAAGATATTTTTTGCCAAAATACAGCCTTCTCCTTTTCACAGAAGGTCTAAAACGACTTTATTTAACCGTTTTTGACCCCAACTCAAAAGTTTCAAAAGTGATCAAAATCGGTCAAAAAATAAAGGGGTTACCCTTTACTTTTTTTTTCCGGATTTTTTTCAAAAAATAAAAAAAAATTTTTATAGCCCAAACACAGCCTTCTCCTTTTCGCAGAATGTCTAAAACGACTTTATTTAACCGTTTTTGACCCTAACTCAAAAGTTTCAAAAGTGACCAAATCGGTCAAAAAGTAAAGGCTAACCCCGTTACTTTTTTTTTTTCCGGATTTTTTTCAAAAAATAAAAAAAAATTTTTATAGCCCAAACACAGCCTTCTCCTTTTCGCAGAATGTCTAAAACGACTTTATTTAACCGTTTTTGACCCTAACTCAAAAGTTTCAAAAGTGACCAAATCGGTCAAAAAGTAAAGGCTAATCCCTTTACTTTTTTTTTTCCGGATTTTTTTCAAAAAATCAAAAAAGATATTTTTTGCCAAAATACAGCCTTCTCCTTTTCACAGAAGGTCTAAAACGACTTTATTTAACCGTTTTTGACCCCAACTCAAAAGTTTCAAAAGTGATCAAAATCGGTCAAAAAATAAAGGGGTTACCCTTTACTTTTTTTTTCCGGATTTTTTTCAAAAAAAAAATAATATCTTTTTAGCCAAAATACAGCCTTCTCCTTTTCACAGAAGGTCTAAAACGACTTTATTTAACCGTTTTTGACCCCAACTCAAAAGTTTCAAAAGTGATCAAAATCGGTCAAAAAATAAAGGGGTTACCCTTTACTTTTTTTTTTCCGGATTTTTTTCAAAAAATAAAAAAAATTTTTTTTAGCCCAAACACAGCCTTCTCCTTTTCGCAGAATGTCTAAAACGACTTTATTTAACCGTTTTTGACCCTAACTCAAAAGTTTCAAAAGTGACCAAATCGGTCAAAAAGTAAAGGCTAACCCCGTTACTTTTTTTTTTCCGGATTTTTTTCAAAAAATAAAAAAAAATTTTTATAGCCCAAACACAGCCTTCTCCTTTTCGCAGAATGTCTAAAACGACTTTATTTAACCGTTTTTGACCCTAACTCAAAAGTTTCAAAAGTGACCAAATCGGTCAAAAAGTAAAGGCTAACCCCGTTACTTTTTTTTTCCGGATTTTTTTCAAAAAATCAAAAAAGATATTTTTTGCCAAAATACAGCCTTCTCCTTTTCACAGAAGGTCAAAAACGACTTTATTTAACCGTTTTTGACCCTAACTCAAAAGTTTCGAAAGTGATCAAAATCGGTCAAAAAGTAAAGGCTATAACCCCTTTACTTTTTTTTTCCGGATTGTTTTTAAAAAATAAAAAAATTTTTTTTTTGCCAAAATACAGCCTTCTCCTTTTCACAGAACGTCAAAAACGACTCTATTTGACCGTTTTTGACCCTAACTCAAAAGTTTCAAAAGTGACCAAAATCGGTCAAAAAGTAAAGGCTAACCCCGTTACTTTTTTTTTCCGGATTTTTTTCAAAAAATCAAAAAAGATATTTTTTGCCAAAATACAGCCTTCTCCTTTTCACAGAAGGTCAAAAACGACTTTATTTAACCGTTTTTGACCCTAACTCAAAAGTTTCGAAAGTGATCAAAATCGGTCAAAAAGTAAAGGCTATAACCCCTTTACTTTTTTTATCCGGATTGTTTTTAAAAAATAAAAAAAAAATTTTTTAGCCAAAATACAGCCTTCTCCTTTTCACAGAACGTCAAAAACGACTTTATTTGACCGTTTTTGACCCTAACTCAAAAGTTTCAAAAGTGACCAAAATCGGTCAAAAAGTAAAGGCTAACCCCTTTACTTTTTTTTTTCTGGATTTTTTTCAAAAAATCAAAAAAGATATTTTTTGCCAAAATACAGCCTTCTCCTTTTCACAGAAGGTCTAAAACGACTTTATTTAACCGTTTTTGACCCTAACTCAAAAGTTTCGAAAGTGATCAAAATCGGTCAAAAAGTAAAGGCTAACCCCCCTTTACTTTTTTTTTTCCGGATTTTTCTCAAAAAATCAAAAAAAAAATTTTTTAGCCAAAATACAGCCTTCTCCTTTTCACAGAAGGTCTAAAACGACTTTATCTAACCGTTTTTGACCCCAACTCAAAAGTTTCAAAAGTGACCAAAATCGGTCAAAAAGTAAAGGCTAACCCCTTTACTTTTTTTTTCCGGATTGTTTTTAAAAAATCAAAAAAATATTTTTTAGCCAAAATACAGCCTTCTCCTTTTCACAGAACGTCAAAAACGACTTTATTTGACCGTTTTTGACCCTAACTCAAAAGTTTCAAAAGCGACCAAAATCGGTCAAAAAGTAAAGGCTAACCCCTTTACTTTTTTTTTTCCGGATTTTTTTCAAAAAATAAAAAAAAATTTTTATAGCCCAAACACAGCCTTCTCCTTTTCACAGAAGGTTTAAAACGACTTTATTTAACCGTTTTTGACCCCAACTCAAAAGTTTCAAAAGTGACCAAAATCGGTCAAAAAGTAAAGGCTAACCCCTTTACTTTTTTTTTTCCGGATTTTTCTCAAAAAATGAAAAAATAAATTTTTAGCCAAAATACGTGCAGCCTTCTCCTTTTCCAGCATATCCTCTCATTTCGAAATGATGATTATCGTCATTTGTGAGATGTCGTTGAATTAACAATAATCATTTTAAAAAAAGAATTCCTTACCGCCAAACCCCCAACTCAACCCCCACCTCTAAACCTGACCCTAACCACAACCCCCCTGACAACCCTAACCCTAACCACAACCCTCCGTTGGAGCTAACCCTAACCACAACCGTCCGGAAAAAACTCCCGCCTCTCAGACCCCGACCACAACACCCCTAATGGTTCTTTTGTTATATGCAATTTAGTTTAATATCCCGCATGTGGGACAGAATCTCACTTGAGTATCATGATAATCATTATATTCGACTGTGTGAAGAAATGATGATTATCATGGTACTCAAGTGAGAGGACATGTTGCCTTTTCACAGAAGGTCTAAAACGACTTTATTTAACCGTTTTCGACCCTAACTCAAAAGTTTCAAAAGTGACCAAAATTGGTCAAAAAAGTAAAGGCTGACCTATTTACTTTTTTCCCCGGATTTTTTTTAAAAAAAAAAAAAAAATTTTTTTAGCCAAAATGCAGCCTTCTCCTTTTCACAGAAGGTCTAAAACGACTTTATTTAACCGTTTTTGACCCTAGCTCAAAAGTTTAAAAAGTGACCAAAATCGGTCAAAATGTAAAGGCTAACCCCTTTACTTTTACTTTTTTTTTCCGGATTTTTTTCAAGGCTAACCCCTTTACTTTTTTTTCCGAAGGTTTTTGACCCTAATTCAAAAGTTGGAAAAATGGCCGTAATCGGTCAAAAAGTAAAGGCTAACCCCTTTACATTTTTCCCAACTTTTTAAAAAAGTTCAAATATGAATATTTAACCTAAATACAGCCTTCTCGTTCCTTCAGAAGGTCTAAAAAGGATTCATTTGATATTTTTTGACGCTATTTGAAAAGTTCGAAAAATGGCCCAAATCGGTCAAAAAGTAAAGGCTAAGTAGCTTAATTTTTTAGAATTATTTAACCCATCTAACCTGCATGAAGCATTGTCGTTGCTATTTGGTCTTTCGGTAAGAACTAGGATATAACAGCTACATGAACATTGTTGTTCGTACGTCAACAATAGCCTCTGCAACATGATGAACATTGGGACTTCGAAGGACAAGGATATATTAACGCTACACATATAGAGCTTGTGCTTCAATTCAATTTATAAAATAATTTGAATAGTACGTGCGTTTTTCCTGATAGATAGCCATGATCATGCAATAAAACGACAGATGCACTAAAGCTTAGAAAACGTCATATATACATGTAAATACTCAAAACACGTAAATTAAGCCCGGCCAAAATTTAAGCGGGATCTGAGCCACATCTGACTATAAGTGGGCTTAAAATGTCCGTGTAAACAGATCGGCGTAAATTAATCGCGATTAGTTTGCACCACCTCAACGAGGTGGATTAAACTGGGCACGATCAGTTAATCGCGCCAGGGGCGAAACTAGCCCTTTTCCGTTGGGGGGGGGAGGGGGGGTGTAGGGTAGTATTGCCCTGCCAAAATCTATGGTGCCCTGCAGCTCCGTATGTAAAATTTACCGAAATGTATACTGTACATACAAGGGGCTTTTCATAAGCAATTTACACATTGAAATTTTAACATGGCCGAGTCGAAGGCATATCAAAGGCACTTCAGGCAGCCAGCATACGACACATATCAGACCACAGATTACAGCTAAGATCTAGGTGTTGGTTTTGTGGAGGGAGGAAAACCGGAGAGCCCGGTGAAAAACCCTCGAAGCACAGGAGACTCACATAAGTCTCAAGCTTGAGAACAGGGTTATTCCCAGACGGTCACCCATCCAAGTACTAACCTAGTCCAATCGGGCTTAACTATTGGTGAGAGGCAGCGCCCTAACAGCACACGCCAACCGTGCTCCCCATATATGGAAGCCTGCCTGACAATCTACATGCATTTAGACTAAATTCCTACTGTCTGGTGTATGATGGCAATTGGCAGTACATAGGGTTCAAAATAAATATTAATTAACAAGATCATGAAAAAAATTGTTGAATTGTATTTACGTAGCTATAATACAGAAAAGCATATTGCGGCAGTACTTATTTAATTGGCTTTATTGGAAATTTGCGCATATTGATTTTCGACCAAGTATTTAGAACAACTTTTAATCGATGCTGTCGGTGAGATCCTTTTCCCAACCAAGAACTATCAGGTCGTTCAAACTTTTGTCTTTCATTGTTGATCTTAGCAGTTCTTAACGATTTTGAGCTTACTGAAGGTGCTGTTACACGATGCGATTTTTCTTGCAACTTGCAACAAATTTACATACGGAAAAAAAATCGCAAGTTGCAGGAAGGGTGTTACATTTTTGTTGTAAGTTGCAGCAAAAAGTAGAACCCATCCAACTTTTCTTGCAACTTGCAACACGGCGAATATCACAAAATCGCAAGTTGCTACGGGGTGTTACACGGTGCGATTTTTTATGCAACTTACAACATTCAGTGATTTGTTGCAAGTTGCAAGAAAAATCGCATCTGTAATAGCACCTTGAAAGTTCGCTCATCCTTTGCGACGGAAACTGGTGCAGTACTGAAGCAAAAGCTGATAGGCTTTGCATACGGTTGGAAATGTCCTTTTATTTTGATGGACGTACTGTACTTGGCAGCCTCATGCACGGAGCTGGGTTGTTTCGATGAGACTATTGGTAATAAAAATGTCTAGCTCAGACAGGAGTACTTCAGGTTCAACTTTGCAAGCAGGTAATAACATATAGAGTTCACTGGGTAATAAGCATTCAGCCGTCTCCATGAATCTGCAAATCTCAAACACTATAGATTCAGCCCACGCGTTTCCGAATATACTAGTACGCATGCACAGCTGGACAACCGCTGCGTGCACGGACTAAGATCACTTATTACTAATTCATAATATACAGAATTCTTGATGGTGATCGTGCATAAAACTGATAAAAGTATAATCGTCATGCATTATTTTTTCTAGACAAAAATGTAATCATAACTTTTTTGCCCATTTTCTAAATTTTACTCTGATTGCCCTGCCAATCGGGGTTTCTACTCCAATTGCCCTGCAAATCGGGGTTTGTAGTATTTTTTTTGGGGGGTGGGTGGGGGGTGTCACACACCCCCACACCCCCCTTAAGTTTCGCCCCTGATTATCGCGCTTAACTTGGCCATGTAAACGCAACGGGATTGAAAAACGCTTGCTATTAATACGGTGTTATTAATACGATAAAATGCATTTTTTTGCCCTGCTGTAGAAGCTTCCATCTCGCTATTCTTTGTTCCTTTGTTTGTTTGTTTGTTTCTTTTTTTAGCTATTAGTCTTTCTCGTGTACCGATGTCTTCCGTTGTTCTTTGAGGCATGCTACCCATACGAAGCTTCCAAAAATATTGTTGGTAGTGTTTCCGCATAAAAACCAAAAATATCGCTCGTCGTTGAATAATGGTGTACGTATTTTAGTAAGGCTAAGGGATTAGTAAACGCACCAAGGTGGCGCATTTTAAGCACGCTTAAATTTTGGCCGTGTAAACAGGGCTTAAGATTACATAGGCCTGTATAAATTGTACAAAACTTTGCACAATTACCAACTACCATAATATCTTTAAGATCAGAGAACCACTTTACATGTAAAATCACAGGGGGCCCGCACAAACAGTTTGCCTGTATATATGTAAATATATTATTTTATGTATGACATGTAAATACATGTTTATGGTAAAATAATGGATATGATTATGTTAGTGAATATAAAACAGACTTACATTGATTTAACTACATATATTTTGTCCTTTCTGTGGCTTTAAAATGTCCATTTTGGCGGTTACGATGATCATACTGTAGCACAAATCGTCGTTACCGCCAAAATGGATATTTTAAAGCCACACAAACGACAAAATATATATGTTAAACCAATGTAAGTCTATTTTATATTCATTAACATAATTATTACCATTATTTTACCATAAATATGTATTTACACACATAAAATTATATATATACGTCATATACAGGTGAAGTGTTTGTGCGGGCCCCCTGTTGCGTATAGACGACTTTCAGGCTCATGCGCAGTAGCAACTTTACTTCAAATTTTCATCGGAGGTAAAAACAACTGTTTTAGCTGGAAAGATCATATTAAAAATAGTAAAAGTGCAAAATTTAAAATAAATCGGACAAATAGTGCGAAAGCTACGCTCTTCGGAAGTTTTGCTCTCCACTAGGGATTTAATAGGGATTTTGGCTTGGCGTGCAACTCCCGCCCGCCAAGCCCAAATCCCTATTAAATCACTAATAAATCCCTGTTGGAATGGTCAACTTTCCGCTTGTGAAACTTTTTCCATTTGTTAAGCAATTCGTTTCAAACTTTGCACTTCTACTATTTTCAATATGCTCGTTCCAGCTAAAACAGTTGTTTTTATCTCCGACGAAAATTTGAATATTTGTTGCTACTGCGCATGATCGTGAAAGTCGTCTATTGAGAGGGCATAGGGTAGAGCTAGGATTACATAGGGACATAGTGGCCTGGTAGGGGATACAATGAAGGGCAATGAAATTTTCGTAGAACAGGGGGGAGCAACCACCAGATACAGAAGGACAGTGAGAAGCACCATGTGAATATCATGAAAGCAAATGATGAAATGTTTGCTATTTGTTCTGCTTCACAAGATATTTCAGATAACATATGGACTATGAACAATGGGGTTTTCCAAGGATATTTTAAAGAGGCTATTTCTTTGTATTCTCACACTGTTTGTTTGTTGTGAATATATGGTCTATTATTTAGTTATATATCAGTGTAGCTGGCCTCTACTTGACGATACAGATACTTTTAAGAATGGAAAAGTTAATATTGATAATGCTCAAAGTCTACGGGTAATGATACTGTCTGATCCTCATTTACTGGGCTCGCAGAATGGACACTGGTTTGATAAGCTTCGCCGAGAATGGCAGATGAAACGTAGTTTTCAAACAGCTATGACTTTTTTAAGACCAGAAGCAGTATTTGTTTTGGGCGATATATTTGATGAAGGAATGATCTGTAGTGATAAAGTACGTTTTTATTTTAGCTGTCTATGTGGGGGGAAAGAACCTCAATTTCCTAGGGGGTCAGGGGGGCATGCCCCCCCTGAAAAGTTTGGATTTCTAGGGTCTCTGAAACACTATTTCCTGCATTTTGAGGCGAGTATTCCAAATCCAAAAGCCGTAAATTACATAATTTTGTTGGGATCAAACCAGAAAATAATTCAGTATGCCTCTTCAGTCTTGGTTCCACAATTGACAACCATCCAGGGTGCATTCCATGTAGGTCATGCCGAAGATCTTCGGCGTGACTTTCAAAAGTGCGCGGCCTGCTGGTGCACAATCACACTACGGTCGGCGCACATATACAGCCATACAACTATACAAGTCAGTGAGTGGTGCTGGTGCCAGCGTGAGATCTTGACCTTCCTTGGCGCAGCACCTGAACGACCATGGCTTATCTTCAGCGTGGGGTTGACATGGAATGCACCCTGGCCAACCATGCATGTAAAGTGACAAAAAGGAATCTAATAGTTTGTATTCATGGGTCCAACCTAATCTTGAGTTGCCTGGTAGATGGAACTAGAGTTTTGAGTCTAACTTTAGGTTGGCATTAAGAAGTTGGATACCCAGAAATGCTAGTATCCACATAAGATTTAATTTCAAACACCATACTGTATATACCTTACATATAATAATTATAATAGTACAGCATACATGACTTTAAAATTTTGGTTTTTGTTTTCAAGGAATGGAAGTATTATGTGTCTCGGTTTTGGGATATTTTTGATCATTCAGTAGATGTTCAATTTCACCTTGTTCCTGGAAATCATGATATTGGTTTTCACTACAGGTTTGGTAGCTTGTATGGAATTATAGATACTTGTACATAGTACGTACTGGTGGTGTTCATTGGCCACAGCACCATAAACTATGCAATCTAAGGGTTCTCCCTCGGACAAGTAAAATTGTCTGGCATTTAGAAAGAATAAACTTATGTAGCTTTAAATAGAGCAAAATAATATATAGAGGCTGTAGGGTGAGATATAATGGCAACTGTTTATATATTATACATTTCTCAAACTCATTAATAATTCATGAGTTAATTAAGCAATCAGGGGGAAATATTTGGTCATGTGTATGCGTTTTGAAACCTGGTAAAGGTCAGGCAAACTGAATTTATAATTAAGAAATCAGATAATAAACAGCACGAACAAAGAACCATTTATTACCACATGTCTTAATTATAAATTCAATGTGAAACCATTGTCTAATCTAATATGCACCACTGATATCACCAAGCCCCTCTACTATAATTGATGATTGAGAAGCTATTTCATAGACTTGTGTATTGTGTTTTACCAGAGGTTGCAAACACTCAAGAACAACAAAAATCACTTGGCCTATTAATGCGTAATTTTCAATGTTCTCATGTTTGAAAACATTCAAAAACAATCAAAATCACTTGCAGCCTTGTGATTTCCATTATTCTCTCATGTTTTACAAACACTCGAGAACAATGAAAATTACTCGGTTAACGGCCTCGTGATTTTCATTATCCTATTGTGTTTGTAATCCCTGGTAAAACACTCCCACTCATTTATGAAATATTACGTACAGAGCCCAGGTTTTTCCATTGGAAGATTAGATTTTACATGTACATACATAATGTCTCAATTTGTGTATCCTAGCTAGTACCTTTTGCTTAGTTGCATTGCAACAGTGATTGGTTTGCATGTGACATAATAATTTTCCTTCTTGTTACTCTACATGTACATTGACTTTATCTTAAGAACTTTATTTCATTTTTTTTGCTGCAGAATGCTTAGCAAGTTAAGTTTGAGCAAGAGATTTGAGGAAGATTTCAATGCCTCAGGAGTTAGCCTAATAAATTTGAAAGGGAATACGTAAGTATTCTATACTGTATAACTAAAATTCAATCATCCATAATTTCCCCATACTGAAAACACACCTTGCATCACTCAAATTTTATTTTAGTTTTATTCTTGTCAACTCTATGGCCTTTGAGCAGGATGGATGTTCACTGTGTACAAAAGCAGAGAATGAACTTAAGAAGGTCACCGACAAGTTAAAATGTCTCCACAAGGATCAGGTTGCTTTGAATTTGTGGAAGAAGAGATGTGAAATTGCTCCTCCCATGTCTGATCCAATACTCCTACAGGTACAGTATGCATCTGATTTAATTAAATGCCAGACAAACCTAATTCTCATTTTACTGTCTAAGGGGCTGAGTATATACATGGGGAAATTTCAGCCCAGCTACTGAGGTATGGAAAAGAGGGAGTGAATGTTTTGAATAGAGAACATGAAGTGTGGAATACAGAAAGTGTCCTGTGAAAACATTCACTCCCCCTTCACATTTTTTTCTGTATTATACTATAGCATTTTCCATTGTATCGCTCCTCTGAAGTGAACTGCACTGGTAAAGATTCACCTCCACCTGAACGACGTGCTATGAAGAACAGACCTGGTTGGGAGGTGTTGTCGCAGAGTGCTTCAGAGCTTTTATTGTCATCGCTTCAACCCAGACTGGTTTTTAGTGGACACACACACCACAATTGTCATATAATTCACAAAGGCAACATTGAAGAGTTTACCCTACCATCATTTAGTTGGAGGAATAGGAATGATCCAAGTTTTATTATGGTAAATTGCTGAATATGTATGTTGAATGTAAATACCAGAAGGGTATACATCATACATGTATATGTTGTGGTTATACGTGTCATGTATATATTTATAGAATAGGTTGCATTTTACACACTGTATGCAAACTCAGTTGTAATGTCACAGCAAATTTCTTAGCCTTATTGATTTTCATAAAAGAAATAGAAAATGGATGCCCTGTGTTTATATAACCTGATGCAAACACTCAAGTGAGTTTGGGAGAATTTGAAAGTACAGTACTCATGTAAACCCTCACCTACAGCTCAGGCTCACATAAACTTTCAAATTCTCCCATGTTTGCATCAGGCTACAGGTGGCCATTTTCTATTTCTTAAATAGAGTATGGTACAATAACATAACACAACTTTGAATTAATGGCTTTCATTAATTTTATTTTTTATCTTACCAGGCTACTCTGAATCCAAATGCTTATTCAATTAAAAAATGTTACTTGCCAGAAGAGAATACTGTAATTCTGATGTACATCTTCCTTGGCTCCTTAACTATATTTTACATATGTTGGATATTCTCAAGAAGGCATCATTGTTGTCAGTTATACAAAAGAAGGATATTTTATCATAGAGAACCTGTAAAAATATGGTAAACTTTTGAAATTTGTTTATAATTTTAAAATACAAAATAACCTACTGTATTTTTCACAATTACAGTATATTTAATTAATATACAAAATTATTCGCTGTCAAATAAATTATATTTATTAAAAAGGTACAGTATTCACTTTATAACTTGCACTAAAGTGACAAACCAGAGATCAGAAACCAATGACAAAAAATGAATTGGTTGTACATCCTTTATTAATATGATCTACCTGTATTTTGTTCTTACCATGACTATTTATAAAACCCCATTAGGCCACACCAATTTAATTTGCTGTTTTACAAACCCACCGAACTTGATATTTTCAAAATAAGAAAAAAAATACAGTATCAACTTCACCTTGTTTGAAATTAATATGGTTTGAGTAATTTTGAACAAGCGATGGATGAGCAACTTCATGCAGTGTGTCTGATTGGCTGTTTATAACAGCCGGGGTTTTGACCAGTAAGAATGCATGTTTATAACTATTTAAAATCTGACACAGTTTGTCATCGAGTGTTCTGTTTTCACCATATTTCACAATGTTATTTTTTTGTTTTTTCCAGTCTCCGATCTTAAGTTTTTGACCAGAAAGTTCGTAAAACAACAGATTAAATTGGTGTGGCCTTATATTACATCAACTTAACCCATTGACATCTGAAGGCCTGCCTTTGGTGAATGGAATAAAAAAGAGGGCTGTCTCAGCCATCAATAGGTTATTAGGTACTCCCAGACAGTCAAAACTGGCCCCTTTGGTATTTTACTCTGCCAAATGCAAGATGATTTTACTTAATGCTTTGATGGTGATAATAGTATTCAAGATAACTATTGTGGAAACACATTTACTATTTATTTGCTAAGCTTTCAGCCTAGTGTTGATGGAATGACCACTGTGTCAACAGGCTGAAAAGCTTAGCAAATACTGTTACAGTAGATATTAAACATGGTGTTTCTACAAAACTTATCTTGAATAATTTTACTTGTCAAGCAAGAACCTCTGGTAGTCAAAGGGTTAATTACATGAACAAACTATAACTATATATACTGTAAACTGTAAACCTACATGTATATATATATACGGTATATAAATATAGTACACCTTACAAGAAAATGAAGTATTGAATTGGATTATACTAGAATAACTAAATATTAATACAAAATATTAGTACACTGGTACTGTAGTTTGATTAAACTAATGGGTAACTTGCAGCCGTAGCGATACCACATTGGTTATTCTTGTTTCTTGACATCCAGATGTATCCCTCTTTACCCCAACTTCCTCCCCAGCTGTTCTTGACAATCCAGTAGTCCTGGCCATTATAGGTGCCATAACCAACAACCAGCACACCATGGTCTAGTTGAGTGCTGCTGCATGCTGGCTCATTGTAAACACCAGTGTGGTAAAACTGAAATGAGAAGTGGCTGGCATCGATAGCAACAGAGATAGGACCTACAGTACCAGCTGCAGATTTTAGGTCAGCTTCTGAGTCGCGTGTGATATCAACAAAGCCTGTAAATAAATAAATCATCCATTCTTGAAAATTCCCAAAAAGTCCTCATCTAACAAAAATATTATTATTATATACCTGTACTGTATTTGACCAGTTAAGTGCCCACCCCCTGATTAAAAACAACGAAATATCTCGGCAGTACTATGGAATTATCTTGGGAGTTACTACGTGAGACATATTAATGATAAATCATAGCGAAATTGACAATGTTTTGTTTGGCTGTAGGATCAAATTTTGCTAATTTTGATTGGCTAAAAAACGGAGGTGGACCTTTGCAAAGACATCACTACTAATGAAATCATTTTTAAAAATAGATCTTTTTAAGCTGTGGGAAATTACTTGGTGTCCAAATACGGGGGTGGGTGCTTGACCAAGCATGAGTGTTTAACTGGTCAAATACAGTATACATATATAAGTTATAATTGAAGTGTAAATTTGTGGTAACACCAGTTTATTATTTGAATAAATAGTTATACATGTACAGTCTTGGTACCTGTGTCAGTTGCTCCAACATTGGCTGCGTTAAATCGACAAGTGCCATCAACAGCTTCATAGGGATAACTTTGCTCTGTATCAACACCACCGTTTGCTTTGATGTATCGGAAAGCATTATCCATCAAACCACCATTGCAACCATTATTACCATAACTTTTTGAACAGTCAACTAAATTTTGTTCACTAAGTGAAACCAATTTTCCTGTACTCTTAAAATGTTGTCCTTCTAAAGAGCCAGTTGTACTGAATGCCCAACAAGATCCACATTGGCCTAAAAGAATACATACACAAAAATTGATTCTTTGTCTTCCAATAAAACCAGGTTACTACCATGAAAGTAGATTTTATCCAAATTTACTCAGCAACATACTATCTTGTTAAGAGAGTGGTCATTTTGGAGTTGGGGGTGGTAAATGGTTGGGTGCCAAACAAAGTTAGGCTGAAGTTTCAATTGGGGCAGCTGTACTGCTGACCAGCCCACTGCCAAATTAGTCTAATACTATGGACAATACAAATCCTGAAATTTTAACATGACCTATCACCTAACATCAACTACTGTCTGTTGTCTGTAATTTTAGGATTACATGTACAGTACTGTACAGTACTTTCAAGGAGGTGTAGTTTTTTGGATGAAAAGTTCATGAAAACTGCATTGGGAAGAGTCTGATCAATACTTTATGGAACTACTTTATGGAACTACTGTACTTCAGTATTATAATGTAAGGCTGAGAAGACTGGATCACATACAGTGGTAACTCATTGTTCGATAGAGTCAGAAAATGAAACTTAAGAAATGTTGATTTGGTTTCTTGCTAATCGTGCCAGTCAGGCAGTTGTGTGGGAATATGAAAGTGAAGAATTTGAGACAATGCTGTGTTATTGATTGTAAAAAATGAGGAAAAAAAGAAGAAAACAAGAACAAACTCCATAGCAACGTTTCACACAATGTTATGCAGTTCATGCCTTGAGAGTAATGGTGGATTCTGACTTCATTTTTCAAATGATAGTATTATGCTCAATTCAGTCTTAGAGATCAGTGGTGTATTACTGTAATATGTATAGGTGAGAACTGAGGTGAATACATTTACACTTTCAAATTAAAAAAGTTATTATAAATTATCAAAGTAATAAAGTTCAATATAGCACTTTGTAGGAAAAGTTAATAAATATATTAAAAGTTTGCCAATATTTGTGAGGGATAAAAAAAAGTCAACTTTTCCCCCCCTCATAAATAATGACCATCCCCTACATAAAGTAAAACCTGTCTAGGATTGCAAGATGTTACCTTGGTTTTTTACACCTGTGACATAGCCCTCATTTCTCCAGTCGACCGAATCATTGAGTTTTACATGAGATGGTGGCAGGAATGTGGAACCACCTGATTTAGGCATTTCAAGGTCCACCCTAGCTCCAAGCATCAGATGTTTGTATTCAACATTTGTGAAATCACCCATATGATTCATTGTTAACTCAAATGGATGTCCAGCTTTGTTATGATCTTCAATTTTCTATACAAAAAAAGTGGGTGGAAAATATAGAAATTAATCAGAATGTACCAGTCAATGGCTATTAAAGCTGGTACTGTAACAGTACTGCCAAAATCAAAAAAATTATGAAATATGGCCAAATAAAATAAATTTTCAGTTTCTGATCAGAACCCATATCTCTATACACAAATTATCAAATTGGAAAATTGAAAAATTGAAAAACTGAAAAACTGAAAAATTGAAAAATTGAAAAACTGAAAAATTGAAATTGATGAGATTGAAAACCGTGTATTCCTTTATGTGCATCTTAATCACTGAGCCTTTCTCGCCTTGTTTGTGTGCAATTCAAAAGACTCTTTGTTTTATAATGAGGCCAGAAAGGATGCACATAAAAGAGTCTTTTAAGTTAAGGCCTTTACAATAGTAGTCTACATGTGGATGCTGTATCTACAGTTATATAGCAGTGGTGTCCCCTCTTCTCCCCCCCCCCCCCCCCCCTCCCCCAACACACACAGAGGCTCCTCATCACGATAGCCCATTAGCACCACACTATAAATATGAAAACAGTGGGGAATGAAATAAAAAGTGACCAATCAGGCCCAATAACCATAGTCAATCACTATATAGTCTGGAAACTCAGCAAACTAAACTTCAAAGCACCTATAATGAGCTGCTGTGATTTACTGGTATGCTGTAGTGTAAACCATACAGTATCAGTACTCCATTTTTCAAAATCAGTATTTTCATTTTCCACAAACGACACAGCTTGCTACGTTTATATTCAAAGACAAAACAGTAACATCACCAACTCTAACATACAGTAAAATAGCAATGATAACACAAACTGCCCCCCCCCCTGTGCCCCCCTAACTTCCTTATTAGTAACCTATCACGCCATGAGAAAATACCATAGGGTTAATGTTCAAAGTAGGCCAGAGTACTGTAAACTACCGAATAACCAGCAAATACCTTGTGTTACCCTAATCACATAAAGACTTTGTCTTTATTTATATTATTATTATTTAACATCTTCAATATAATTTATATAACAGACGATGCTGTCACCAAACTTTACATACAGTATTATAAAATATGAAAGAATAGTCAACTCAAATCAACTTAAAAAAAACAAGGACTCACCTTTAAATTGTAGACCCATATCGCACGTCTGAAACTCTCTTCGTATTCGTCGTTGTAGGACTTCTTATGGAAACTCTTCCACGCTTCCCACTGAACATTTTCACTGAAAGCCGACAAAGAAGCGGCTTGTGCGCTTGTGGCCAACACAACCAAGCATATCACGGCTAGAACACACTTCATATTGAAATACGGATTATTTGAAAAACGACAGATATTGGTCGACAAGTTTAGCTCGAAGCAACGAAGATCAGAGAAGAACTAAAGTTCGAAGCAACAAAGATTGTGTTCCGCTTTCTTCCGCAGCGTCTCTTGAAATGCTAATACATGCGAAACACGCTGCTTTTCCTTTTATGTTGCCATCTCAGGGAAACTCACATGACTGACGTGACAGTCACAAGACCAGCGACACGCTTCCGGTTGTCTAGGCAACATCACAAAATTGCGACATTATTACAGGCCACATGACCTTTTCCGCGTGTCACAGACGACAAACGTTTACGTAATGCAATTTTAGCAAACAAAGTTTCGTTGTTTGAAATAGTATTTGCCTTGCCTGATAAAGTACTTAATTAAGAACACTAAAGATGGTAAAAGATTTAAGTACGAGACATGTAAAAACACGAATTCAAATTAACTAATTATTATCTAATTTATCTGAAAGTTGGCTAACCTTGGTATTAAAAAGCCAACAAAAGGATGTCTTTGTGGTTTCATTCATTGCATCAGAATCCGCTAAATTTACGACATGGTGCCTAGCCTAAAAATGTAAATAATTCACAAGTTGGTAAAATCATAGTTAATAGAAAATATCCATGGTTTGGAAACCCGGCAAACTTCAAAGCGGTTAACAATCAAGCTACGATTCATGTTGAAAGGTACATGAAGGTCCCAAACCTTTGTTTTAGGTTTATTAATATTTAAACAGTACGATCGAGTGATTGAACCCAAACGTTGCTATTGGATGATTGCTTCATTATACAGAAAACACAATATGTTCAGTAACCGTGAAAGTGCAAAAATTTCCATAAACATGAACAAAAACATAAAACAATGACTTCTGTTGAGCTTCCAAACCATGTATATTTTCTATTAACTATGGTAAAATGAAGCAGACTGCCCTCGACCGCTTTACCCCCGGAAGCACCAGTCTTTCTCTCGCGCTTCCGGGGGGAGCGGTCGAGGGTAGTCTGAATTGAACAAAGAATGAGTTCAGTTCATCCATCAGTTTACTATTCTTGGCTCAATTTAGCGTTTTCTTTTTAAAGAACCGAAGATGATTCTATGGACCACTAACTGCTGGGGGGGGGGGGGGGGGAGATGGGCGTATACGAGAAACATCGTATTTTAACCGGTGGCGGTCCGGTGTAAAAACTATCCACTCTATTAGCAAACTTACAGTAGTGTTCTGGTGCAATAACGAAGCCGAGAAAAGAACTGAAAGCACTCAAAAAGTTTGAGGCGAGTTAATTTGTAGACCTGGGTGACCGGGTCACTTTCGTCGAATTTTAAACATTTCGTGCCAGTCGCCGCCATCTTGCATGGTGAGAACTGACTGGCTCGGATTAACCGGGGGACAGAGTATGAAATAATTTTATGGGTGTCCGAAAACGCAAGAAATCAGCGTTTTAAACCTGAGTACTTCTTGTCTTATTACATGTGTTTAAACCTTCTTCAGTTCAAATAACTCTTTTTGTCTGTTTTCGATCTGCGAAAGCTTATGAACCAAAGTAGTGGGCACGTCTTCATATGAAATCAGTGGTATAGACACTTCAGAAGGAATTTGTAGAATTATGCGCGATAGCTGGAAATTCCTGTATCACGTATGAAATCAAATTACTTGATACTAGGACTGCATAGGTTTACTAACATTGTGCAAGAAATAGACGTCAATTGGTTATCTAAACACACACACACTTGTTTACTGAAATGTTTGGAAATAATTAGAGCTTTCTTTTCTCTCCGAACATGATATATTGACATTTCAACAAGTCGTCATTGGATCAAGTTTGACACAAGAATGGCGG
>OZ035999.1:3723126-3735626 GCA_964035015.1 Corallium rubrum | reverse complement strand
GTTCTTGTTCTTGCCCTTGCCCATCAAATATTATTATTCATTGTTCAGTAGTTTTATAATATTCTTTTTTCCCCGCATTCATATTCTTCACTATCTTTATTCTTAATTGACATCTATTTGAAAATTTAAATATCCTTCCAAGTCTATTGATATAAATGATTTGATCCAAAAAGTCTATTTGTGTTTGTTTACTTTTCACCGCTAAATTTCATCCCATTGTGTTTATCTCCTAAAGAAGTGACTCCTGTAGGATAACTGGCCACTGTAGCAATACCACATTGGTTGTCCTTGTTTCTGGACATCATGATATACCCCTCCATTCCCCACTCCGTACCCCAGCTATTTTTCACCAACCAATAATCCTCACCATTCAACGTACCATAACCAACGACCAACACAGCATGGTCCAACTGTGTACTGCTGCAAGTTGGCTCGTCGTAGACGCCACTATGGTACAACTGGAAACTTTGATGGCTGGCATCAATTTCAATAGAAATGGGACCAATGACGGCTGTGGCAGCCTGAAGTAGATATTCGGAACCACTTAGAATATCTGTGTAACCTACATAAAAATAGTAAAAAAAGGATTTAAACAGTTTATCGTATATATTTTCTAACCTGCACATATGTAAGTAAACGGTTTTCTTGTGAACATCCTTTCCCCAGAAAACTGTTTGGTTAGCGATTGGATCGAAACGAATTGCAAATGGTATACATCTTGATTTCTGTTGGCCTGGCAAGAATTAAATTTAGAACATTTTGTGTGAAAACTTGGTCTGGAATGGTAAAAAATCCACCATAGTTGTCATGAGTGATGACTGGTATAATAATTACACTGATCAACGTACATCCTTGATTTTGAGGTTTGTAGCTCATGTAAAATTGAAATATAAGGCAGCAAGAACAGATTACAGATTTAAGAAATAACCAAGATAATGTATATTCCGTGTATTGTAGGTAAAGAATATATAAACTTCGGTTTAGTGAAATAATAGGATGACGTCACACTGACGACGTCATGACCTCATAAACCCCATAATTTTCGCCATGACGTCATGACGTCATGACGACGTCATCAAAGGATAGAACTTCATGCCGGTTGTCATATACGGTTCTTAAACTTCTTATATATTTGATATCCTGTGATCATTGATTCTGTCCTTCCTTATAGCACTGCATAGACGTCATTAGATAATTCCAATCCGAACATCCGAACAACCTAAATAGCTTAAAAGCAAACAAGCAAGCAATTGGCAAGCAGTTACCTGTAAGGCTAGCATTATAAGCTGCTGTAGAGAAATTGCAGTTTTTGTCCATTTTATCGAAGTAACCATGTTCAGTATGGACACTATTGTGGGCTATCATGTATCTGAAAGCATCATCGGTTGACATACAACTAGAGCAACAGTTGGCAAGCTTCAGCTCATCAAGAGAGACAAGTTTCCCTGTATTAATGCAATGTTGTCCTTCAAGAGATCCAGTGGCACTGAATGGCCAGCTTTTTCCTAATGCTAAGGCAAATAAATAAATAAATAAATACATGTAAATAAATAAATAAATAAATAAATAAATAAATAAATAAAAAATTACCTAAAGGTAAATAAACAAAGGAACGAACGAACGAACAAACAAACAAACAAACAAACAAACAAACAAACAAACAAACAAACAAACAAACAAACAAACAAACAAACAAACAAACAAACAAACAAACAAACAAACAAACAAACAAACAAACAAACAAACAAACAAACAAACAAACAAACAAATAAAAAGGAACAAATAAACAAACAAAATTGATTGACCAAACAAGCAAGCAAGCGAGCGAGCGAGCGGGCGAGCGGGCGGGCGGGCGGGCGGGCGAGCGGGCGGGCGGGCGAGCGGGCGGGCGGGCGAGCGGGCGGGCGGGCGGGCGGGTTGGCGGGCGGGTTGGCGGGCGGGCGGGTTGGCGGGCGGCCGGGCGGGCGGGCGGGCGGACGGACGGACGGGCGGGCGGACGGGCGGGCGGGCGGGCGGACGGACGGACGGACGGACGGACGGACGGACGGACGGACGGACGGACGGACGGACGGACAGACAGACAGACAGACAGACAGACAGACAGACAGACAGACAGACAGACAGACAGACAGACAGAGAATTTGCCCTCAAGAACAAATCAAACCTCCTATTTAAAATGAAGCAAAAATAAAACAAAGTATTAAATTAGAACTAACCCCCCTGATTTTTCACTGGAGTCACGCATCCCTTGGTCCGCCAGTCTACAGTTTCTGGAAATTGGATGTCATTACTTGCTGACTGGAAAACAGACCAATCTGTCTTAACCGTGTTGCTAAGGAGTCTAGTACCCAACATCAAGTGGTGGTATTCCGTTTGCGTTAAATCTGCCAAGTTGTTCAGTTCCATAGTAAAACTGCGGCGCTCAGAGTTTTGGTCTTGTTTAATTTTCTGTTAAAGAAGAAGAAAGAAAGGAATGTTTAACATAATTTGTGAAATTCGTAAATAATTAACGAGGTTAAAGAAGCAATCAAAACGTAGCATTCAAGTCACATGTATACGTCTCTAAATCCCAATAAAGATCATCTTTTGGACAAAGTGATCTGTATCAAAAGTTAAGAATACTAATTAGCCTCATTCTATTGTTTCATTTCACAAGTACGATAACCTTGTAAATCCCCACACAGATCGGCCGCTTATGCTTTATCTATTACTTGTTAAATAGTGACATAGTGTCGGTATATACCAACCTCTAGGTTAGTCATCCAGATGGCCTTACGGTACTTCTCTTCATATTTATCCTTGTAGCTTTTCCCATTGATTTTCTTCCACGCTTGCCACTGTCCTTCATCTCCGAGCTGTTGTGTTGGCTTCGCAACGACCCAAGAAACACTCGCAAAGCAAAGCATCAAAATCACCAGCATTGTAACGTCAGACATTTCGAACTTGAATTGAAAGCACAGAGAGGGGACTATACCAAGTACACCAACCAAAGAACGACAGGAGGCCAGAAGATTTTAGCGACAAAACACTACAAGATATCTGATTGATACCGCAAACGGAACTATAAAACGAAAACAAATTATTCAATATTTACTATATTCGACTGTGTCAGTTTCCCGTCACGAGTTTAGTAAACTCTTGGATCAACTTGCCAAATGGTATCATGTGATATGACAATATTTGATGTATGGTTGCAAAAAAGATTCAAGTTAAATTTTCCTGCGCAATCGAGTTTTCAAGTGTTGCGCGAGCATAATTTTGGCGGGCTCCATTCGAAGCCATCCAGCAGTGCATGGCCGTTAGAGGAAGTTCCGTTCACGGTTAGAGGAAGTTCACAGTATACCGTGGATCGAAACTCAACCCTACTGACTTGTAGTTCTTGTATAGTTACAGAAAGTTTACTTGTAGCAGTGTTATTCTGCTGATCTTTTCCCATTTGTCTGCCATCGTTGGCTGTTAATGCGGGAGAAATTTAATATTAAAATATTCGATCTCACAACCAGTCATTTCATTTTTTGTTCCTTCTACCAAGACACATCAACAGGCGAGTTGTTCAATAAATTTCAGTCTACTAACTGTATCAGGCGTGCATATTAGAACAATAACTGAGAACAAAATAATATATACAATTACAAGTAATACATTGCCAGAAATTTGGGACAAGATGGTGGCGCGCGTGCGCATTAATGACCATAATAATGGAGATTCTCAACAGTAAATAATGAGAGCACACGATGATTCAAATTTTGCTTAAACGGTGATATATTTCTTCTTTCTCCAGATCCATCTGACTTCAGCATGGACTAAGTAACAGTTGCAACTAAAAAACTTTATCTTAGCCCGACGACAAAGTACTTCCCTAGCTCGTCTTATTTTTGCACTAAAAGCGCCACTAGCTATAGTGTCAGCCATAGTAATCTTTGTAAACAGGTGCTAGAAATTGGCCAAATTGACCAACAACGTTACGGGCGGCCCGATACGAAATCTCCAGATCGCAATGCATTCGGCATGATCGAGTCAGTCTTGAGCACATTGTCCCTAGCATAGTACTTCCAAAAGCGTTTGAACTTGCTGTCTTGCTTGATTTCACAGTTCTTATAGCCGTTTACAGGTTGTTTACATATACATACATATGCACGATTTAGGCAAATTCTAAAGAACTCAATGACCTGAATAATGAGAATACACTAGCATACAATAGAATCAATTACGCATTAGAAAACATAATTATATTATTAGGCGACAGGGAGCAGCGGTTCAAATGACCAAAATTTCTGGTGATGATTAATTTCGAGTGTAGAATGTACACTCAAAATATTTCTTCACCAAAATTACCTAGTCTATCCAGTTTAATCGAGTGAAATGCCAAACATTACTTGTAATATACCCAATTCTACTCCTGGCATTACCACATTATATATACAGAACTCGTGACCAAGCTCCTGGCAACAGCTTCCGTGGTTCAGTGGTCATGCAGAGCACTGCACCAGCATCGCAGAGTCGTGGGTCGTGCATTTTTCGCAACTGGTCCCTCTGGACACTCGAAATTTTCCTTCACCAAAATTACCTATATATAATTACAGTTGCCTGCAAATGCAGACACAGCGGGCAGGCACCCCCAAAACCTGGGCAATTACATAAGGCTAGATTAAATTTGAAAATTATTGAAATAAACCTAGTATTGCAATAAATATTTGCGCTTGACAAGAAATCGTGGGCAATCGTACATTTTTGTTGCGACTATTTTGCTCTCAGTCCAACGCCAATTATTTTATTTCAGTTCTAAAATGAGGATAGAATTATTATTTTAAGCTGTATCTCCAGGCGTCGTCTTGAATTAATGTCAAAGAATTGATTTCCAGATTCCGTATTTACAACCAACTCAACACATTAAAATATTACTCAATGTATTTTCTCAACTCACCAGTGAGCCGTATTCGGCATTTTGACTTAACTAGACAATTAAACAAAAATTATGCAATTTAAAGCGGCCGTAGCCAAGATGAAATAGTTGAGTGAAATTTATCAACACTATACACGAACTAAAGTTAGTCGTTCAACTGCTCAAAAATCATTTTAAATGTATTTTCTCAACTATCAAAATCATTTTAAATGTATTTTCTCACTTACAATATTAAATACCTGAATAGTAAGTAATTCTATAGCCGACTGATTTGAAGTGAGTAACCACGATGAAATCTTTCTGTGAAGTTTGAGTATTAATTTCGGCCATTTTGTTTTATTCTTGCTGGTTTTCCCGCCTTTTTTTAGCTTACATCAGCATAAACCGAATTTGAGAGGTTACTAAGTTTTGAGCAATTTTCTGGAAATGTACGCAACAGAGAAAATCTCTTCTTAATACAATAATTTAGAATTAATAGCAAAAAACTAGCTTATAACATCTAAATTCTAAAATATGCTACTATTTTGACCAGTTTGTTCCAACGTTGTAGTTTTGTTTGTAAAATTAATAATATATATATATATATATATATATATATATATATATATATATATATATATATATATATATATCTTTGCTATGTTTATTTAGCAAAGTAAAAGGGTGGTTTTTAGAACGAAATACTGACGGCATTTCGTGCGGGGCATGTTTGATAAGAAAAACAAGGCTTATATATATATATATAATTATGCTAAAACGCCGTAGCTGAAAGTAGCCACTAAATGCATGGCGAGAAAGACGAATTAATAATGACCTTTAAGTTTTTTAAACTGTCTCTCCAAACACCGCAGAATCCGCAGATCCCCTCCAGTAATAACACTCGACCAATGAAGGTTATCCTTTACCGTGGACCTCTAGGGAGAACAGTTTAGATAGGACTGATAGAGTTAACCAGTATAAGTACAGTTACGCAGTTAAGTTTTAACTTGCGGTTGGTTTATTTATTCATTTATAAAAACTACTACAAAAAGCAATTATTAATAAAAATCTTTAAAAGATTGGAAAACGACACCCGACAAAAAAGACATTTCATTGATGAAAGACAATACAGTAAAACATCGACGGCGCTTTTCTTTATGTACCATGCCAACACATTTCAGAATAACTCCCCCCTTCAACAAAAATAACCAAACAAATAAAAACAAACAAACAAACAAACAAACAAAAAAATTAATTGTTGTTGATTGTCACCAAAATTCTCCAAAGGTTTATGAACCAACACCTTTCATAAATGTTTAGACCAGTGGGTAACTTGCCGCTGTTGCGATACCACACTGGTTGTTGTAGTTCCTCGCCATCATGATATATCCCTCCATACCCCATGAGGTAGCCCAGCTGTTCTTGACCAGCCAGTAGTCTCGGCCATCCATGGTGCCGTAGCCAACGACCAACACAGCGTGGTCCAACTGTGAAGTACTGCATGTCGGCTCATAATAAACACCCCCTCGATACAGCTGGAAACTTTCGTGGCTGGCATCGATTGCGACAGAAATTGGTCCAACTGTTGCTACGGCAATCTGAAGGTCAGCCTCTGAGCCTTCTGCGATCGAAGTGAAACCTGCAGGACAAATAAATCACAATTAGCCAATCAAAACGAGCTTTGATTCAAGGTCGAAATTTCATTGGATAATTGACAACCATGGTTACAATGTTCCTATAATGAACTTTGCAACTTCCCAAGAAACTTTGCAACACTTTGTGGTATTAACTATTAAGTAATATGAAACCAACTGTTAATGAGTACTATATATGGTAGTCTAGAGGGGCTATATTGGAACTAAGTCTCATGCTTGTGAGTTAGAATGCATTTATTAAGGTTGTATATACTGTAGCCCCCCTCCCCCCACTAGAGGGTGCACCTAAAGGGGCTAATCCCCCTTACAAATCTACACATGGAGATACTTCTAAAGATGGCTCAACTGATAGGAAAAATCTATGAACCATCAGATCTTTCCCTCTAAAACGTTTCACGGTGTAGATTCGTGCTTCGTTCTAGCTAGTTCCTTGCACAGCTCTAGTGTTAAAGGCCCGGTCAAACGAGGATGAGAGTTGATGAGAGTCTATGAGAGTTGCAACTCTCGGTCGCGTTTGACCACCAACTCCCATCGACTCTCATGCACTCTTATCAACAACTCTCATCGACTCTCATGCACTCTTATCAACAACTCTCATCGACTCTCATGCACTCTTATCAACAACTCTCATCGACTCTCATGCACTCTTATCAACAACTCTCATCGACTCTCATGCACTCTTATCAACTCTCATCAACTTTGAGGTGGTTCAAATTTTAATGAGAGTTGATGAGAGTTTTTGCTCGTTTGACCGGTCATGAGAGTTGGCATATGAGAGTTGATGAGAGTTTAGCGGCTAGCCGCGGCTTGTGACTTTTCGTGACAAGAAAAGGCAAGAATGCAAAATATATCTGTCTATTTATTTGTCCAGTACGAGATTGTAAAAATACGAACTTTGTTTACCTCGAAATTCGTTCCTAGTCTCCCTGCTATGCGCGGTAAATCCTCAACTCTCATCAACTCTCATCAACTCTCAGCCTCGTTTGACCGGGGCATGAGAGTTGAGAAAACTCTCAGTCAAACTCTCACTTGCCAACTCTCATCAACTCTCATCCTCGTTTGACCGGGGCTTTACTCTTGAGTATTGAAAAGTATTAGACAGTCCAGACTTTGTTGTAGCAAGTTCAGAAATCATAATTTGCATCAAATTAGCATATTACAATAAATGTGATTTCTCCAGATACACAAATGCTGCAATTATCAGCACTGACGCTAGGGCGATGCAAGGAACTGTAAAACGTCTTAGAGGAAAAAATATGACTGTGTTTTTTATAAATTATTCCTATCAAGCACCTTAACTAAACTTACCTGTTGTAAACACTGATATTATAAGGTTATGGTTAACTTTTCAAAATTCAAACATTTTGAGAAAAGCATGCCCTAGAACCACCCTCCCTAGAGTAGCCCTAGCTAATGCTTATACACTCTTGACCTGTCAGAGCACACCCCTTTCATCAGTGGCCTCGCTGTCTAGACCCCCCCCCCCCCCAATTTCAAACACATTCCACAACCACTGTGGGTGTGCCACACTCACAACACACCAAAAAAATTAAAATTCAGGCACATCTTGGTATAGGAAAAAAACTGTTTGCAGACTGTTTGTGGTTAACGTAGTCAATTACCTGTGTCAGTTGCACCCACATATTCCCTCCGGAAGTAACAATAAGGTTGTTGTCTTGTTTGATATGGATAGCTTGCCTCTGTATCTATACCATTATTAGCTTTGATATACATGAAGGAATTGTTCATCCAGCCACCATTACATCCGCGATTAGCCTGGCAACAATCCACAAGATTTTGTTCGCTTAGGGAAACGAGATATCCTGTTTTTTTAAAATGCTGTCCTTCAAGAGAACCTGTGCTGCTGAATGCCCAACAAGAACCACATTGTCCTTGAATAAAATAAATAAATACTTGTAGATACTACAAGAAAATAGCCTTAGCCAGATTGCCTATGCAATAGGCAACAATGGGTGAAAAAGTCATTAAACCCATTTCTGCGTGAACCAGTCAAAAACTTTATTAATTTAAAAAAAACTCAAGTGCTGGGTGCTTAAAATCTGCATAGAATGGATACATGCATAGATATTACATGCCATCCTTTAAAAAGGTCATTAAAAACTAAAAGACCTTCAGATCTCACACTAAAAGAATTTCAGATCTCACACTATAGAAACTAAGTAACAGAGAAAACGTAGACTTACCCTGATTTTTAACAGGTGTGACATAACCCTTGGTACGCCAATCCACAGAAACTGGTAGTTTAACATTGCTTGGTGGTAGAAAAGTAGATCCACCAGCTCTTGAGCTATTACCTGGGTATTTAGCACCTAGCATAAAGTAGCGGTATTCAGTTGATGTTAAGTCACCTAACTGGTTCATTCCCAATGTGAAAGTGTGTCCAGCTTTGTTGTGTTCCATAACTTTCTGTTACAAGAATAAATTGGGAGAATCATCACACACTCATCCTTGACAAAAAATGTTTGTTTAATTACTAGCTCTGCCGTTTTTGTACTAGTGGATAATTTGCTTCGGGGCAAAAACTTACTGTTTTCTCATAAGTGTAAAGAAATACAGTATTGTGTACTGTTGCGTTGGGCAGTGTAGATGTGGCAAGGCAAAATGGTAGTAAACTGCCAATTGCTTTCGGAAACAAAATACTGCATGGTGTTTTGAGCAGAGCCTTTCAACAGAGTTCTCAAACTCATTAATAATTCATGAACCAAAAACAAAAGAAATTAATGTTTAATCAGTGCTTTGAAATCGGAGGAAAAGTACTAGCCAAGTAGAAATAATGCAAAATACGTTGTCAAAGTCTTGGAACTTTGAAATAAGGCAAATTATATTACGTTTCAGAGGTATCTTCGGAGTTTTGAGTTTGAGAAGTCAGTTCAAATACTCGGCGTCGGACTTTACTGGGATTACAAAGCCCTCGTGCATTAAAAAGGCTCGCCTTTTCAAAAAGCACTCGGACTTTGAAATCCCGGTAAAGTCCTCCGTCTCGTATTTGAACTATTATGTAAAGATGTGTTGATCCTTCCCTGATTTCAGAAGGTATTACCAAAACCGATGTTGCGCGGCATCAAGCGAAAAAAACATGTCATGATTTCCACCAAAAACATCAACAAATCCGTCTGCATTCTTTAGCTTTTGAAATTGATACAGTGAGATCACTGAAATATGATTGGTCATTTGCCATTTTTGAATTCTCCAGCCAAAAAAGTTCAGGAATGCAGACGGGTTCGTCAACGTTTTAACTGAGCGGAAATCGTGACGTTTACCTGATGCTGTGCATCATCGGTTTTGGTAATATTTGACAGTAAATAAGAAACGCAAAATTGTCAGTTTTTGCATATTTGTTGAAAATTTAACAGATCTTGTCTCAACACCCATCACTATTTGAAGCACTTTTGCTAAAGAGTAACAATTTATTCGAATAATCCTGTATTTTTTTTACAGTAATTAATTTATAATGCAGAATTTCAGCCGATTCATGCATACATTATTTTCAACAGATATCTAGAAATTCTAATTCAGTCTACAAGGTATGAATATTGAAAGTCTGACGAAAACTCAAACCCAGACAAAAAGTCTGAAAAGATGATAATCAATTAAATGTCAACATTAAATTACAATACCTTGTGATTGTATTCGAAGGGTTGGGATTAGAATTATGGTTACGTGAGCCGGCTAGCCCGGTAACCGGGCTCACGCGATTGATTAGAATCTTTCCTCGGCCGAAAAAGGAGATTTGAATTAATGTTAAGATTTGTTTACATCTAAACTAAACCAATTCTTCTTTGTAAATTTAATTTATGCAAGTTTCAAAATCACAGTGAGGTCCTAATCAATCACAGGCCCTAAGTTCACAACTAACTCTTCCCTTCCTTCCTTCGGCCTGTCCGAATTTTCTGGTTTAGATCGATGTGACCTAGTGTCTTATTAGTTTCCAATATTAATAGTAAACAGGCTGTCAACTCCATAAACTATATCATTGTGTTCGCTGTTATACGACGTTATTGACAAACTTCATAAATTATGCCGACTGCAACATGACGTACATACTGTTGCTGCCACTGTTCTACGATAAAGTCGGGTTTCCATTTGGTCGTTGGCGGGTCGCTACTTAGCGGTCGTTCGCGGTCACTTGGATCAGATTAAATCCCATCCCGCCAACGACCAATAAAACCACTTCTATTATAGTGCTCGATATTTTTATATTAAAATATTAAATAGTGACATAGTGTCGGTATATACCAACCTCTAGGTTGGCCATCCAGATGGCCTTACGGTACTTTTCTTCATATTTATCCTTGTAGCTTTTCCCATTGATTTTCTTCCACGCTTCCCACTGTCCTTCGTCCCCGAGCTGTTGTGTTGGCTTCGCAACGACCCAAGAAACACTCGCAAAGCAAAGCATCAAAACTAACAGCATTGTAGTGTTAGCCATCTCAAACAGAAAGTGAAATCACAAAAGAGGAATGTGAACCAAGTTCAACTGACCACAAAGAAATTGAAGAACAACAATTAAAAGAAAGTGAAATAGCAGCACAGCACCACGCAACAGAAGTGTCGAGACAATTATCTATTCTATATGATTCAACAATATATACGCAGACGCAGACTAAAAAGGAAAGTAAAAGTTAATCACATGCGTGGCACTTGTTTGTTATTCAGGTGTCAAGTGTGTCAAGTTTCCCGTCACGAGTTGAGTATAAAACTAATAGCATCATGTGACTTATTAGCAACGCTTGGTTTAACTTTCCGGGATAATTGCGCTCTTTTTCAAGACCCCCAATAGACCTTCCGCACGAAGTGCGTTGGATAACGCGTTGAGAGATTTGATTGGCTCTCGCAAAACGTACTTCGGACAAACATTGGACATTAGCCAATTAGATTTGTCAAAAAGAAATATCACGTGATCCACTCACTTCATGCGGAAAGGTCTATTTAGGAGCAAAAAAAAATACGGGCGGGCGTTTTTTTTGTTGTTTTTCTTATATCGTTTAAGTTTATTTATATCGTAATTAATCACGTAAGTGAAAGCATGGATTGTGGCACAGTGGTTAGCGCACGTGCCTTTCACTTCTGCGACCCGATTAAAATTTCATCTTGGCCGCATGTGAGAAGAGTGCTTCCAGTTTGACTCTACCAACTGAACATCGCAGATTTCCTCCCGGGGTACTCCGGTTTCCTCCCGTAGTAACACTGGACCAATGAGGGGAACAGTTAGCTATTAGTTTAGTTTAGTCATGTCGGGTGTTTTGAGCCTTTTGATTTTGCAAAATGGTTGAAACCTAGTTGCAAATTGTGATGTCACGAATGGCGTGAGTATGCTTGTTTTCCTGAGGTTTTTAAATGAACTTTTCTTCAAATTCTTCATGTTCTCACATTCAGATGACTATTTTGACGTTTCAAATTATTTTATCCTGCCTAAGCCACAATCGAGTGTTCGAGGCAAACGTTGTTGATCTTTGTTTTAATGTTTTCTGTGTTGTTTCAAAGAAACTGGCGTCTCAAAATAGTACTTTGTTTTGCTGTAATTTGTGATGCATATTTTAACTAGTAAACCTTGATATTTTCTTTTAAATGAGTAAGAATAGATGCGAATTTTATCGTATTGTGGCTTTGTCGTATTTACAGACAGTACGATTTTCATTTTAAGTTGTATTAATCCTAAACTTTGAATATACAAGGGGTTTTTAAGCTTGTCAATTTCAACCACGTCTATTTTTCGGCCAGTTGACGCCTTTCTACGCCATTTTACGTCATTCATGATCTCTGTTATCTTACAAACGCACGGAGCCCAGCCAATCAGAACATGCGTAGAGGGCACCTTATTTTATAAAAGATTTTTGAGAAAGCGGAAGACGCTGAGAAGATCTGAAAGAGATGCCAGAACAAGCAGTTCAGGGAGTCAAAGACAGTTAGGCACGAGCTGAGGACCCACGTGCACTGATCTA
>OZ035999.1:3640626-3718126 GCA_964035015.1 Corallium rubrum | reverse complement strand
CACAACCCCCCGGTAGCCCTAAACCTAATCACAACCCTCCGGAAAAACGTCCCGCCTCTCAGACCCCGACCACAACACCCGTACTAGGTTTTTCCTTATACGCTTTTTAGTTTAACATCCCGCATGTGGGACAGAGTTGACGTTGAAATTGACTCCCACACTCAATTTGAGAGCTTGATTACAATTAGTATATACAGTCAATTTGAGGGAAGAGACCAGGTTGGAAATAAAAGTAGTGTGCTGCGCAGGCAGTGTTAAAACACAAATCAAAATATAGTAAAGTTGGGGTACTGCCGAAATTATTGAACGTAGATTTCTAACATTTCGAGCAAAGGCCCTTCGTCAGAGAGAAACAAGTAGTTAGACAAATAAATAAATAAATAAACTAAATGAAATGCAATAAATGAACGAACAAATGAAATAAATGACATAAAAAGAACGAAAATAATAAAATTAGTGAAATGAATAAAACAAACAAAATAAATAAATGAATGAATGAATGAATGAATGAATGAATGAAATGAATAATGGAATGAATGGTATGAGTGGAATGAATGATTAAGGAAATGAATGAATAGAATGAATGAATAATGGTATGAGTGGAATGAATGGAATGGAATGAATAATGGAATGAATGGAATAGAATGAATGGAATGAGTGGAATGAGTGGAATGAATGGAATGAATGATTAAGGAAATGAATGAATAGAATGGAATGAGTGGAATGAATGGAATGAGTGGAATGAGTGGAATGAGTGGAATGAATGGAATGAATGGAATGAATGGAATGAGTGGAATGAATGGAATGAATGGAATGGAATGAGTGGAATGAATGGAATGAACGGAATGAGTGGAATGAATGGAATGAATGGAATGAGTGGAATGAATGGAATGAGTGGAATGAGTGGAATGAGTGGAATGAATGGAATGAGTGGAATAAATGGAATGAGTGGAATAAATGGAATGAGTGGAATGAATGGAATGAGTGGAATGAGTGGAATGAATGGAATGAGTGGAATAAATGGAATGAGTGGAATAAATGGAATGAGTGGAATGAGTGGAATGAATGGAATGAATGGAATGAGTGGAATGAATGGAATGAGTGGAATAAATGGAATGAGTGGAATAAATGGAATGAGTGGAATGAATGGAATGAGTGGAATGAGTGGAATGAATGGAATGAATGGAATGAATGGAATGAGTGGAATGAGTGGAATGAATGGAATGAATGGAATGAATGGATGAGTGGAATGAGTGGAATGAGTGGAATGAGTGGAATGAGTGGAATGAGTGGAATGAGTGGAATGAGTGGAATGAGTGGAATGAGTGGAATGAGTGGAATGAGTGGAATGAGTGGAATGAGTGGAATGAGGGGAATGAGGGGAATGAAGGGAATGAATGGAATGAATGGAATGAATGGAATGAATGGAATGAAGGGAGTGAGTGGAATGAAGGGAATGAATGGAATGAATGGAATGAATGGAATGAATGAATGGAATGAATGGAATGAATGGAATGAATGGAATGAATGGAATGAATGGAATGAATGGAATGAATGGAGTGAGTGGAATGAGTGGAATGAGTGGAATGAATGGAATGAATGGAATGAATGGAATGAGTGGAATGAATGGAGTGAGTGGAATGAGTGGAATGAGTGGAATGAATGGAATGAATGGAATGAGTGGAATGAGTGGAATGAATGGAATGAGTGGAATGAATGGAGTGAATGGAATGAATGGAGTGAATGGAATGAATGGAATGAGTGGAATGAATGGAGTGAGTGGAATGAATGGAATGAGTGGAATGAATGGAATGAGTGGAATGAATGGAATGAGTGGAATGAGTGGAATGAGTGGAATGAATGTAAGGAATGGAAAGGAGTGGAATGAATGGAATGAGTGGAACGAGTGGAATGAATGGAATGAGTGAATGAATAGAAGGAGTAGAAGGAGTGGAATGAATGGAATGAGTGGAATAAGTGGAATAGAATGAATGGAATGAGTGGAATGAATAAATACAATAAATGAACGGAATAAACAAAATAAATAAAATGAATAAAATAAATCGAATGAATAAAGTTAATGAAATGGATGAATGAATGAATGATTGATTGGAGTGAGTCAGTGAATGGAATGAGTGAATGGAATAAATTAAATTAAATAAAATGGGTGGAGTGGAATAGAATGGAATTCAATGGAACTGCATAAATGAATGCAAAAATACATACATAAATGAAAAGATGAACAAATAAACAAATAGATAAGTGAGTGAGTGAGTGAGTGAGTGAGTGAGTGAGTGAGTGAGTGAGTGAGTGAGTGAGTGAGTGAGTGAGTGAGTGAGTGAGTAAATATTTATCCAGAGTGAGATACATAAAAGGAAGAAGTCGCACGCCACCTGTACAGGGCCGTAGGCAGGATTTTTTAATCAGGGGGGCAGTAAGACGGCCCAATTTCTTGGAGGTCCAAGCTTTGAACTTCCCAACGCACTTGCGAACTTCGGAACGAACTTCCGAACATTTTGGTGAAAAGTGAGTAGCAAATGACTGCAAAATAATTACTCTAACGGGATAAAGCGCGAACGCAACGCGAAAACTCATTGTCAGAGTTATGATGTTAAACGACTAGTTAGTTCTTTATTCTGTGACTCTGGGAACAAATGTGATGTGTGACATAAAAATCATATTTTGGATTTTCTCGGGGGGGGGGGGGGGAGGAGTTGCCCCTGCTGCCCCCCCCCCCCTCTATCTACGGCCTGCGCCTGAAGAAAGTTAAACTTTGTTAAAAACGATCATTTTTTATCATTAGAATCGACCCAATCTATTCCAGCTGTCATGTCACAAGTTATACGACTAATATTAGAACTTTATTTGATGTCAAACCGCAGTTTGTTTTTTAAATAAAATTTATTAAAATGCGAAACAATTATTTCGCAATACAATTCATTGGGCGGCAATGACCCCTGCTGGCAACGACCCCATTAAATGAGATTGTTATCAAAAACGTCGCTATAAAATTGCGGCTTTTTTTAATTCAACGGAAATTGTATACAGCCAGAAAATCCTTCAATTTCACTTTTATGATTTTATCTAACAGGTTCGGATTAAAAAGTAGAGTGGTGCGTAGGTAGTGTTTTGGATAGGGCAAATTAAAATTCAAAAGATGGTAAACCGCCGAGGATATGTAGCAACATAATATACTGACGTGTTAAATATAGAAAATTTCAGAGGCAAAGCTTAAGCCCTGTTTACACGGCCAAAATTTAAGCCTGGTTTCCATATAGTTGTAATTGTTGTAATTCAGTCGCCGATCAAGTCTTACAACAATTACGATTTAATGGAAATGCAACCTTAACGACCAAATTCATTACAAAAACCGGCCAAATCCTTTCAAAAAAATCTCGATTTTTGTTAAAGAAGTCTACCAAATGACTAAGTGGAAGACTTGAGCGCCAAACTCCGAACTCAACGTTCGTAAATGTCCACGAAACACGAGACTCAAAGCGGCAAAATTACTGCACTTGTAAATACTCTATAGTATTGTTATATATCCTGTAAGAGTGATTACAAACAAACTTTTAGTCTTCCAATTTGTTTTTGAATACCATATTAATTTAACTCATTTAAGCATTTTTAAAACTGAGAAGTCCTGAGTTCGAGCGAACTATATGGAAACACGACTGTTGTAAATTATCGCAAGCAATTGCCAATCAATCGCCGACTGAATTACAACAATTACAACTATATGGAAACCAGGCTTTAAGCACGCTTAAAAATGTGTCCTTAAAGCGTCCTTAAAAATGCGCCACCTTGGTGTGTTACACGGTCATTTAATGATCCCTTACTAAAACACGTACACCATTATTCAACATGGCGGACGAGCGATATTTTTGGTTTTGAAAGCTTCGTATGGGTAGCGTGCGTCAAAGAACAACGGAGGCCATTGGTACACGAGAAAGAGTAATAGCTAAAAGAAAGAAAGAAATAGCAAGCGTTTTTCAGTCCCGTTGCGTTTACACGGCCAAGTTAAGCGCGATTAACTGATCTGCTCAGTTTAATCCACCTCCTTGAGGTGATGCAAACTAATCGCGATTAATTTACGCTGATCTGTTTACACGGACATTTTAAGCCCGCTTAAAGTCAGATGTGGCTCAGATCCCGCTTAAATTTTGGCCGTGTAAACAGGGCTTTAGTTAGCATAGTTTCTAGGCAAACCGATTACGCGGCTATGCTCATGGCGGAAACGAAAGGCATAGAAACTAGGCAGGCAACTAGGCTAGGCTTTAGTGACGTAATAGAGTCCACAACAGGTTTATCGGGACATGATACAAGAGAAAAAATAGACGAGATTCGGGATATCGAAAAATAACGGGAAACGAGAACTAGAAACTTTTGCTGTCGTGATTCGGGGGGAAATAAGGTCATAAGGAGACTGAAGACTGACGGGATTTGGGATTTCAAAATAACGAACCTAACATGTTTAGATACGGAAAGAGTAGCAAGTATCAAACACGATATTGGGATTTAAGAAGCCTATTGCGGACCCTCTGTATACAGTTGAGAACCTTTTATGAGCCAACGTTTCGTTGACTGAAGCCTGTTCTGATATTTATATTTATATATTACATTTTCCAATCCCGTCTATCTGAATTGCCACAATACTGATTACGTTTTGTAGACCGGACGCCGCTCGAAATGTTGTATCGCTACCCCCTGACAAACTGCCCACATTTTTAGCGCAACGAAAAACCTTTTCAGGATAGAATTAAATAACTCAGTAAATCTTGTAGGATTAACTAAGTATTAGATTAACAATGGTGTATTTGCCTTTTTTTTGTACTAAATTAGCTTTCAAGATAAATATTTACTTAAGTCGCTACTTCGTAATTAAAACCAAAAAACTCGTGATGTGTGCGTGTTATTTCGAGCGTAAAATGAGACTAAAAGATATGCAGATGTTAGCAAAGATACGAGATAATTCACTCAGACAACGACAAGTGCCTTTACTTACTTTCAAGTTAGATCTCCAGATGGCTTTTCGGTAATTCTCTTCATATTGGTCTTCGTACTCTTTCTGGTGAAAGCTTTTCCACTCTTCCCATTGCTCGTCGGTGCCGAATTCCTCTTGCGCTGCGCTGCGGACGCCGGCAAGTGTTGCGCAAACAAAGACAGCGATCACCAAATAGTTCATCTTGAATCGAGAGTCTGAAGAACTGTGATTCACAAGACGAGTTTTGTGAATTTATATGAAAAGAATGACGTGCTAGATCTTGTAAGGAACGTGACAGCGACAAGCCAGTGTGTGTGTTTAGCACTAGCACGCAATCCCGGTTTGGCAAGAGGTAGCAGTTCCTCTCGTCTGACTGTTATTTGATACCGAATACAGTCACATGAATCAAGCATGAATATCAAGCATGATCATAAGATCACTGTGATGCAATATGCAATGGCCAAAGGTTACTGAAGGACATGCAAGACAAGATTTTAGTCTACACTGATTTCATAAGACAAAATTCTTCAAGATTTTTAAATAGGTTTAAACGTTAACCTATTGTTACTGCACATGCACAGTCAAGATTTCGGGCAATCTTTTCCGTATTAGCCTTCACGTACCTCCAGTTTGAAATAAACTCATAGTAATTGTAACTTTTCTATTACAATTAAAAAAATAAAAAGGAATATATATGTGTATATACTTTGTATCTATTACAACTTATACGAAGCCAAGACTTATTTTTAGGATTTTATGATAGTTTAGCTAAGCTAGTTTAAACCTGTTTTTAATCTGTTAAAATAGCAGTTCAGTTAGCGCCGCGTCTCGATATGATATGGATGTATATTCCATTATGTATCAGTATATTATGTATTTTTCAGCTTATATTTTGTGAAGACTGAAGACGAAACTTGTGTCAGATAGAAAGGAAAGGAGTATCTCGATCCCTTAACCTTTTTAGGGCCTGCTTATATGCAGCCGAGTTACCTGGTTTGCCGGGATAAACTTTACATTCTGTTTATATGAAAGCGAGCTACCTGGCAAGTTGTAATATTTGAGATGATTAGCATGAACGAAAGTGACATGAAGTAACGAATATAGAAAATTCATCCCGCTATGCCGAGTTACCCGGAGAAAAGTGTTTACATGGGGAAATGTTTATCCCGCTTTGCCGAGATCCTGGCTGCCAGTGCCGAGTTCTCGCCAGGGCAAGTTACGCGTCTGTCTCATATGAACACTGCGGTGAGAAAAACAGTGTTTGTTCTACCAACCAGGAACTCGTCATGTGCCGAGTAACTCGGCTGGCCGGGTAACTCACCTCCATATAAACAGGCCCTTATTTTTAGAAAATGAGACGTTTGGTAACATGCATGCGCATTTTGTCCCATTAAAGATTTTCAGGATGAACAAGGTCTCCTCCGCAGGGGGGGGGGGGGGGGGGGGGGGTGCATACTGCACAGTGGTGAACAGTTACGACCAAGCCAAGGTTAAACCTAGACTCGGCCTACCATAGTAGCCCGAGTAACTAATGTTTTTAATGTTTTATTGCCTAAGTGGACACACACTTATAGTGAATTAAATTCGAGGCGCGGCTGGTGTGGTAATGTGGTGTAAATAGTGAAAAACTAGTGAAGTTATGCGATACAAAGTGAAGTGAGGTGAAATGACATCAGGAGGAAAATCGGATCCGATTAATCTGTGAATAAGCCGATGGACTAATAAATTATAAAACAATCAAGAAGCGGCGACGGGAGGAGGTAATACAGTCTGGATCACAGAGAGAGAGAGGGCAGATGAATGTATGTGTTCTTTGCGAAAGGGAAATACATGCACTAAAAGCACAGTCCAGATTATCCATTTGTTGACATGGCTGCTATATTGACTGATCACAATCAGGAAGCGGACGGCAGGAAGTAATACAACCTGGATTTAGAGATAGCTGGTTTATCTTCTTTTTTATGAAAAGGAAATACATGTACTAAAACCACAGTCTAGATTATACAACATTTTACAACAAATGTTGCTGCAAGACGCTCAAAGCAGCCAGGAAGCGGAACACGCCTAAGAATTAGATGAGATCTGATAAGAACGGGAGCTCATTTAAAAGATCAATTACTCAGCAATGATTATATAGATAAGCAAGGTCAAGGATCGATCAGTATCGGGAAAAACATATGTTGAGCCCACTGCATGAAACAGGTTTCCAAAAATTTTGCGAAACACAATTTTAGAAAAGTTTCAGAAAATTGATTCGCAGAATAGAACAGCGATCTAATCAGAGAAAGTTTGTAGTCAGTTAGGAAGCTTTTCAACATACATGCACTATAAACCTTTGTTTCAGAAACCATGTTTTCGTACCTTTCTTCTCTATAGAGCTAGTGTATGCCCCGGCCATTACGAACGCCACAGAAAACAAATTAGACCGTAGAGTTGAGGCCACGCTAACTAGAGAGAAAACTGTAAGAGAAGGCTAGTTTTACATGCATGCGAGGACATTTTTTTGAATTTTGAGTGCATATGAGGAATTCGTCTGAAGTGAAAACGAACTTAATACGAACATAAAACTAACATCAGAGTCTAGGAAATTAGGGACCTATCACCACACTAAGAGATCCGATCCAACTTAATTGGATCGATTTCCAGGTTCTCTTTATGAAAGAGTTCACACTCGTTTAGATCGATCTCAGACTCGTTTAGATCGATAGTTTGGTTTGTATTCGAGCGTTTACATTTATTTCGCTTTTGATATCGATATCAGATCATCAGATCCATTCAGGTTCGCTTTGTAAAAGAGTTCACACTTTAGGTTAATCTCAGACACGTTTTAGATCGATTGTTCACATTCGACCATTCTCATTCATCAGATCACTAAGGTTCCATTTTCCTTCAAAAAAGCGTTTACACTTCACGTTTAAATCGACTCGTTTATATAGATTGATCTTTGTTCAAAAGACTCGTTTAGATTGATCTTGGTTCACGTTCGAGCGTTCACAATTGTTTCGCTTTTGACAATCGAGTGATCTCATGGACTAACTCAGATCGCTAAGTTCGCTTTGGTTTTAAAAAAGCGATTACACTTGACTTTTAGTTCAGTTGATCTCAGACTCGTTCAGTCGATCAATCTCAGTTTGCATTCGTTGGAGCGTTTTCATCCAGATCGTTTTTGGCTTTAGATCGATTCAGATTCGCGTCGTTTAGATCGATCTCATATTAGGGAAGCACGGGTGGCGTGTGCTGTTAGCGCGCTGCCTCTCACCAAAAGTTAAGCCCGGTTAGACGGGGTTAGTGCTTGGATGGGTGACCGCTTGGGAATTACACCGTGGTCGGGCTTGGACTCATGTGAGTAGAGTTGTAGTTGATCTCTCGTGTGCTTCGAGGGTTTTTCGTCGGGTTCTCCGGTTTTCCTCCTTCCATAAAATCAACACCCAACATCTTAGCTGTGATCTGTGGTCTGAATTGCATGTGTCGTTGGCAGCTGCTTCGAGCGCCTCTGATATGCCTCGACACGGCCACGTTGATCTGCGTCCTTCGCAATTCAGCCGCTGGCTGCAAGTAAGGGATGATTAGCCGCCCAGTGGCTATTATCCTTTATCTAACCTTTATCATACTTGTTTAAATACGTCAGACTGGTTTAAATGTTCGTCAGGAGCCAACGAATGGATTCATGATTCATTCATTTTGGTTCAGTATACTGTCAAGTCAACCAGCTATATAGCATCAGAATGCATTCACATGAGCGCTAGTGCCTCGCGGTTTATTGACATGCACTATAATATAAACTATACAACAAACTGTAACGAGTTGTAGTGATCAACATTACAAACTTGTCGCAGGTTGTTTCAACATTCAGCAACTTGTTAAGACATTGTTACAAGGCCAAGGCCAAGGGTTTAAGTTATCAGTTTTAATCTATAACGTCGCAAACACACAATACGGCTAGACAATGAGAACAATGAAATTATGAAAGAATCATGCAAGTACTGACCTGTTTGCTTTGCATGCGCTAAAAATAACGCGCATTGTTTATGTTGGTATTTCTTTCATATTCATGTTAAAACCTGAAATGAAATTAAACAAAATTAAAATTCCGTGCATTGTTAACATAATTATATGTCATCTATTCTTGCGAATTTCCCCCCGACAGGGTGCGAGGGCTAATTTTAAGTGTCCCTAACAAAAAAAAAAACTCGCTGACGTCTTACTTTATGAATACAATGCACGTATACAGCATCACCATATCTACAGCATCGCCATATCCACAGCCTCACCATATCCACAGCATCACTATATCCAAAGCATCACCATATACCCACAGCATCACCATATATCCACAGCATCACCATATATCCACATCATCACAATATATCCACAGCATCACCATACCCACAGCATCACCATATCCACATAAACATAAACACATCATCACCATATATACAGAACAATTTTAAGATAATTTTGTTTCTGTACGAAATGCTGAAAATAGAGTGACATCGCCCCTTTAATACTGGCTAGACAAGTGGTTAGTCAGGCTAGACCATGGGCCAGACACGGTGCTGCCCTGTTTGGCGCCAAAAACTTAGCGTTAAAAACATCGCGTCAAAAACGTCGCTTGGTGTTAGTTCCTAACGAACGAACGAACGAACGAACGAACGAACGAACGAACGAACGAACGAACGAACGAACGAACGAACGAACGAACGAACGAACGAACGAACGAACGAACGAACGAACGAACAAACAAACAAACAAACAAACAAACAAACAAACAAATAAACAAACAAACAAACAAACAAACAAACACAAACTCGCAAGGAGAAAATAAGCTGCCTGAAAGCCAGCTGTCCACAGATGGCTTGGAGATTCCATAATGTAACTTATTCACGATGACCCGAACATTCGTTGTATATAATTGTTGTAAATAGCAACACTCTTTGTGCATAGCAACACTCTATGTGCATAGCAACGTGCTACGAGCATTGTCGAAAGAAATCTCGTAGTTGCACTCCCCTTCTCTTTTCCCTTCCCGCTCCGCCCTCGCGTATCTTCGGAGAGTATTCGGCTCGCTCGTCGGGGGCTCATACAGTATCGTCAGCGGTTTTACGAACTGGGCGACTCGCACAAAACAGGTAAGTAAAGTTTAGTTTATTTTACAAGAACTATCATATTCTAACGTGCTCCCTTGGTAGCAGTAGTGGTAGTGGAAGTGTGATCTGAACCTCACTATTAGCACAGGGGCTTCCTAAAGTAAAGCGACTGTATTTATTGAGGGAAACATTGGACAGTATCATACTGATAACCCAATGGCCATCGCCACTTCATAGAACTTTTTCGTAGAAGTAACTGGCGAAACTATAATGTTGATCTTGCGAAGTGAGGAAAACCGGAGAATTACCCAGTGAAAAACCCTCGAGGCACTGACACAAGATAACCAACAACTCCTTCAACGGGGCGTAACTTCAGTGGTGAGAGGCAGCGAGCTACGCTAACGTCTCAATCAATTCCAAGCGTGACCATGCCCTCCCCCCCCCCCCCCCCCCTCCAGGCATTTGACGGGCATTTGATGATTCACCTGTTCCCAGGGTTGGGTATTTGCCTCTGCATGTCGTCCCTGGGGTGGGAAATTTGTTGAAATACCTAAATAGTATATACTTGCCTGTTATTTTCTTGAAAAGTAACCTGGCAAAAGTAAGTACCGTAAATCTATACTCAATTACAAAAATTCTATCTTTTATAAAGGCACACCACATATGTATTTCATACTAATACATGCTCGTCCACTTCTCTAGCTTTTTTATATAAAAATACGATATATTTCGGCAATTTTTTCCCATAAAAATACCACTGACTCACAAGCGCCAAAAATGTCGCATGTCTAACGTTCTTTGCTGGTATTATAAAATACGCCATGCACATGTGATTGCGCTCAATCATGGCGGATTTACAGGAGTTTGAGGGGAATGATATGCTGTTTGTGGCTTCCTGGCTTCGGGAAAAAGGCTTGGACAACTTAGTTGGGACGTTTCAAAGTAGTTTTTGACCTTTATTTTATAAATATATGTTTATGTTTAATAATATGGTTGGTCACGGCTGTCTGCTTCCTTAAATTCCCATGGGTGGGGCATTTGTGGTGCGGTATTTGCAATACTCTAACGCAAAAATGTCAAATGCCCGTCAAATGCCCAGGGGGGATGGTCACGCTTGGAATTGATTGAGACATAACGGTTGTACTACCCTCTGATGACTTGGGTAAATACTTTGTACCCCAACCCCCTCCCTCCCAGATATTTGAAAATCGTGGCTGTTTCTTTTACTTCCGGCGAATAATAGCCGTACGATACAACCAATCACCACGCTCTATTCTATTAATGTACTTCCGAAACGATTTCGAACTCCGTTCACACTGGAGCTGGAACGGCACAAAAAGCTATCCGATAAAAGATGTACCTCTTTCGAGATCGGAGCGGCGCTGCGACACAGAAATTGTGCCGAAGCAGGCGTTTTGTGTGTGAACAGAAGGCCTATATATCCGGAATGGTTCTCGTGCCGGCACAAAAGCTATCCGGTATAGTGGGAACGGGTGCTGTATGTTTGGCGGCCCCAAGGCTTCAATGTTGGGCTGCGTTTTTGAAAAGGCGAGGCTGAGATCGCTTTCAGACCGGAAAAATAAGCGTGTGAAACTTCAGTGTTGGTCAATAATTAAGAGTACTTGGCCACTTCGCGGCTTAGTAAATATTCAGCGCTATTCGGCCCTTCACTACTATGAATAATTGTTAAATATTAATGTATTAACTAATATGGTTTAATAACCACTTCCGGCTGTTCGGAGGGTCTTCCTGCAGTGCATGATCAAATTGTCTGGAATTATATAACCTAAATAAAACGTTAAAGACCCTTTAGACTGAAAGAAGTTAATAACGAGTTTCGTTATCGTAAAAGTTCACGCCAATCTTTATAGTGTGTCGAGTGCCCGTTTCCAAGGGCTTATGAAAAGAATTTTTGCTATGTCACTATAACGCTCCAATTTTTGCTATAACGGAAACATGCTCTCAAAACTGACAACTATATACCCATGATCATATACTTCCTAAAAGTTCATAGTTTTTGGAAATTTTCATATTTCGTTACGTTTCTCTGCGTTCCAAATGCACTTACAAGCTAGATAATAATGTTTAGAAATGAAAAGGTTTGGAATGGTATATATACGTTAAAAAATGTTGTCAGTTCAAATTTCACGAGGTTTTCTTTGTTTTTCATAAGTCTTTATCTCTCATACAAACTGAATTGAATTATCATTATAAATGCACGGTCTTTATCTGTATAAAGCCCAGGAACTCGGCCCAACGCGCCTCAGTATGTGGCTTAATGCCTTGGTTCTCGGTAATTTATATAATTAAAATAATTATTGAGTCGGTTTTCTTTGTTCTTCTGAGGGCTTTATACCGCATAAAGCCCTTGAATACTAATTAGAAAAGAAATGAAGAAAAAAACTAGGAAAATCTTTGTCCAAGGTAGAAAAAATAGACAAAACTTTGTTGGAAAACCTACTCAATAATTATTTAAGTCAGATAAAACCCTTCGAACGTCGGGATTTATGCTATATAAAGCCCAGCATACTGCTTTAAACAAAACCACAACACAAAATAATTTTGAAAAAATTTAATAACGTTTCGTTACTACACGTAACATCATCAGAGTGATAAATATACATACATGCAGAAGGTGACTTAAATAGCTTAACTAGTTACATAAATAGAAAGTGATAAGGTGACAGAAAAGGTGATGTAAGACAAATGAATTGTCAAACTGGTGAATACAAAGAAGAAAAAAATCTAAAAGAGTGCTAAGGGAAATGATCTAATGTTAGCGTTAAGAGAGGGTTTAACATTTTTAATTTAACATTTCTATTTTTTTTAACATTAGATCATTTCCCTTAGCACTCTTTTAGATTTTTTTTCTCTTTACGCTGTAGTGTCTCTTCACCAGTTTGACAATTCATTTGTCTTACATCACCTTTTCTGTCACCTTGTCTGTCACCTTATCACTTTCTATTTATGTAACTCCTTCATACGTGTAGTAACGAAACGTTAGTAAGTTTTTTTCAAAATTATTTTGTGTTATGGTTTTGTTTAAAGCAATATGCTAGACAATAATATTTCTTACCAGAATTAGATTTCCGCCTGGTTCATCCATTGCGGCAACTATATAAGCCCTCGGACGCTGCGCGTCCTCGGGTCTTTATATAGCATAAATCCCTCCTTCTAGTGTTTTATCTTATACTTAAAGCTTCGACATTTTAGCATCATAACAGAATTCACAATTATGGAAAATTTTTACTCATTCACTTTGTTTCTCAATGTATCAGCTACACAGGTATAATGTATAGAAATGAAGAGGTTTGGAATGGTACGCCAAAAAAATGTTGTTTGAAGTTGAGTCATTTAGAATACGTAAAAATAACCTCAACATTTAGCATCATACCAACACTCATAATTCTGGATAATTGTTATCTTTAATGTTTCTCAACTTCCAAAATACATTTAAAATACATTGTGTAACACTGTCAAAGCTGGACAATAAATAATTCTAAACTAATTATTAAAGACGTTTAATTGTAGTGGCTATACGCCAAAATGTATATAAAACTAAACTAAAGTCTTACATGCCCCCGGAAGTTGACATGAGTTTTATAGCAATTTGTTGTCACAAAATGGCAGACATCAACGTTAATGATGACCGAATGGTGAATTATTTAACTACTGAAATAACATTGCAATCCATGGGAATATGTTGAATACGATGACAAAGTAAGTTACTATTGAAGTATTTTGATCATTGCCATAAAACTCACATGTCGACTGAGTCGCGTAATTTTGAAAACGGGTATAAACACTTTTACCCAAAAAGAATGACATAAAAAAATATCGTCTTAAAGCGTTTTCCAACCATATATGTAGACATTTTAAGGACAAAATAAGTCATTTTCCGTCAGATATCAAATTCTTTTCAATTTGGCTTATTTCGCCGTTTACTGTCACAGACAAATTGAAGGAAATAATAGACGGAGTTAAAAAATATATTCAAAAGGTAAAATGAACATAACGCCTTGAGGACATTGGGTGAAAATTAGGTATTCTGTACTTGGAATAATTATTGAGCGAACTTATAATGATATACTGACTCTGAGTGACAAACCATACTGGGGGGAAAAACAACAAAAAACTCGCTGGGATTCCAACCCGCGACTCCGGTTTACTAGTCATATAAGTCAATCTGTATTTATTATAGCAAGCAAACCATGGAAACAATATCAACTGAGGTATAATCTTTATCTTTGAAACAAAATATGTAATTAATAGAACGCAATGGAATTTACCTTCGTGTATGCTAATTGCAACGATATCTCTTTCTAATGACTGTCCTTTTCCTCTTTTAATCGGTATAAGCAACATAACTGAGACAAAAGAAACAAACAAACGAGCTATGGATAAGCACTTAACAATATTGTATAGTCTTATTACTAGTAAATATTCTATAATATTGGACCTTATCTTGTTGCATATAATAGCCTCAAGTATATATACATATTCATATATAGAATTAGGTATATTTATTATATTTGGCGTTTCACTCGACTAAACTGCATGTTTTAGAAGTTTTTGGTGAAGGGAAATTCGGGTGTTAGGAATATATACATTTTAAAAACCAAACCAAGGAGCAGTTGTGACATCAAGGACTTAACTCATTATACTGGATAGAGCATCCGCTGCTCGCTGTGAAGTTGGAATAAATTAGCGGCGGCCATTTCAGTGGGACCCATCATACATCTGTCGCTATGGGAGAACTTAAAAGTGGCTACTGCATGTCACAAAAATTTAGCCAGTTTTCGTTAAAAATCCAATCATTTGAAGCGAAAACCAGAGGCGAAACTTCCGACTTCAATTTTTGCCACGCGCGAAACAATAGATGCTCTATCCAGTATAATGAGTCTATTATTTGAGATCAGTGGATTCAACATTCGAAAGCGTTTGGCCACCCCCTGTTGAATGATGTTGAACGATGTTGAATGGTGTTGAACGAAATTTGAACATGTTCAAATTTTCGTTCAACACGCGTCAACAATGTTGAACGATGTTGAATGAAATGTTGAAAGCGTTTGGTCAGGCCTTTAGGTAAAGGGCTCCGCTTGAAACGACAATATTTCGTTATAAAAACTATTCTCGGCAGTTTACCGTCTATTTATATGTTCGCATGCAGACATGTCCTTTCTCGTTCATATTTTTGGAGCCGAACTATCCGCTCAGTCGAGTTATCCGGTTTGCCGGAATAAGCATCACGTTCTGTTTATATGAAACTGATACCATCAACGAAAGTGCGGTATGTCGAGTTACCCAGGGAAAAGTGTTTATATGGGGAAATGTTTATCCTGCCTTGCCGAGATCCCGGCTGCCAGTGCTGAGTTCTCGCCAGGGCGAATTACCCGCCTGTCTCATGTAACCAGGGTTGGAAAAAAGCTGCGGGTATGCGGGTACCACCCGGAGGAAGGTTTAAAGTGAAAACACGTGAAACAACACATTCGGTATAAATCTGAGAAAGTTACAACTGACCAAGAAAGGTGTCGAGAAGAAAAACGATTTGCAGCAAAACATTGGCTAACCAACAATTATGCAGCACTGGCAGCAGTTACATGTGTGAGACATGTACGCTGATGTCTGCTGTGATGTCTGTATCTTCGCAGCAGTCGAGGGTAGTTAGTAGGCTGTCAGTCAGCAGCGGTCAGTTATTAGTAGCTATTGTAGTATGCCAAAGCTTACCTATATAGGAAAACCTAGAAAACCAAGGTACTGTAAAAGTCACGCAGTATTTATGAACGTTTCAAAACACAAAATTCTCGCTATATATTTTGAGGAAAGTTATCTAAACTTAAAAACCCATCCGGAGGAAGGTTGAATACTTTTTCCAACTCTGCATATAACTCCCACTGTGGTAGGAAAAACAGTGCAAAAACGTAACAGTTGCAAGCTTAAGGTCAGCGGCCATGGAAGACTGGTACTAGTTGAGCGTCGTCATTGCCGGCTAGCAGTCAAGCAACGCTCATGTAGAGCAGTGGGCAGCACCGTAGTACGCCACTTAGCAACACTCATAGCGAGTAGTGGGCAGAGAAAAGCAGTGCTTTTATTCTTTTACTTAGCATGCATCTAAATCACGGGTCGCCGACGATCGGCGACATATGAGAACCAGGCTTTAAGCCAGTTTAAGGTTTATTCTGGCTAACGCCAAGACGATTTTATTCAGCACACTGACATGAGAGGTCTGCAGCCATCAAAGGGGTCAAAGTTCGTGTTGATCTGTATGTCACATACGTATTTTATTAAGCCGCTATTACACGATGCAACGATTTGTGAACGCTGCGTCTTTCCAGAATAATTACAACTCGTTTGTCAGCTGTGGGCCAGACGACCTTGCATAAATGATCTCCCAACCTTTGTCGTTAAGAGTCGTGTTATGCAACGTTAAAGCATAATAAACTGAGGCAACTGTTAACCCGATATGTCATAAAGGGGAGTGCTCCCAGTCACCAATTAAGGGGGGTTAAACCGGACATTCATGCATGCACGAATACCTATAAACCTATGCACAAAAGAAATACAGATTTCGGAGAACGGCGATGAGAAGTATAAAACAAAGCAAAAAGGTGATGAAATGCCGATCGGAATTCTTTTAGATTTTTGCCACAAAATATATACTGATGTTTTGAGCTCCGCTTGAAACGTGAGTCATTGTACATTTGTACTGTTGCTAAAAATCTCGACAGATCACAACCTTTTATCCGCGAAGTGCCTACGCAGCACTTAAGTTTTTTTCAGATGGAAAACAGACATTCTGTTCTTGACATAAATCGGCGTGAAATGTCCACGTTCAACATATAGAGGGTGATGAAAGTACATTGATATACCCAGATATGCAATGTTGCTAAGGCTGGTTTAATACAAACTATGTATTGCCAGTGGCAACTAGACTATAAAAAATCACTTGGTCTTAAAAATGTATATATTCTACACTCGAATTTTCCTTCACCCAAAATCCTTAGAACATGCTATGCAATCGAGTGAAATGCCCAAATTACTTATAATATACCCAATTCTCTCCTGGCATTACCACCTTATTATATACAGAACTCGCGGTCGTGGGTTCAATTCCTGCCGGAAGGCCTGTGTAGTTGCATTTTTCGCAACTGGTCCCGGTTTGGTCTTAAAATGTATATTATATATATTCTACACTCGAATTTTCCTTCACCCAAAATCCTTAGAACATGCTATGTAATCGAGCGAAATGCCCAATATTACTTCTAATATAAAAAATCACGTCACTCGACAGAATTAATGCTAATTCGTGATATAATTTCATAGTTTGTCACTTGTGTATATACGTCTAATAAGACAATAACACAAAGAACAAGAAATGATTAGCCGAGTCTGGCACGTTTTTTAAACAAAGATGGCCAATTAGAGATTAAAACCTGATCACCTGCATCCTACATCTGCCGATAATGCAAACAGTTAGTTTTCGTAACCAAACAAACGGTCGACAAGTTAACAGAAAAATGTTTTTGAAAATGACTTTGTTATTTCCCGATGACGAACTGATGTTCACGAAAATAGCCTCAAAGAGTCAAACCGGAATTATTATGGCTCCTAAATCGAACCGCGGGTCCTTGGTTAGAGACAGAAGCAAAGTATATTATTAATAGGAAATGGTCTTTTACGAGTTCTCGAACGATCGTTGAAAACAATTAAAATGTTAAAGTCACCACCCTTCGTATATTTACATTATTTCATAGTTGAACAAAACAATAATTATTCTATACAAGTATTGTCGAATCCACTGTCTTACAATGTTGTCATATATTAAACAATATTCCCGAGGTTTCGTTTAGAACGTTTGTTTTTTGGTTTTTTTTTTCAAATCTCACGCACGGCTTGATGTCTTTATATACATGTCTTTCTACGTCTCTTTGAGATCGGAATTTTATACTAGTACATTTGAACTACGTACTTGACGCACCCAAACAGGCACCAGTCCATGTGAAAGCTCTTTGAGGTCGAGAAACTGTTGTTTGAAAACACATCCGATGTACACAAGCTTTAAATGAACTGTATAATCAAATATACCGTTGATCCGCGACTATTGTCAGAGACTAACATCAAATCTTCCCTTCGAGTCTTGGACTGCTGTTGTCTAAGTGTCTCAGCGTGTGCCACATTTGGACAACAATTATTTCCTGTCTCCATAATGGAACTGCGGTCTAGCTATCACAGGGGCCAGTCGGTTTTGTGAGAACCATCCATTTAAGAGTATAATGTCTCAGTAATCACTCTCTTGACATTATGAATACCTTAAATAATCGTTTTCGGAATTATAAATACGCCGGGGCCGCGATCATCATCTCGCGATTGTATTGATCCTTGGCAAAGACGTTGTTTTGTCCGACATTTCTTTCATGCTTTCGGGCTTCTCTGACTTATCGTAGTAAACGCTTCGCCTGGTCTTTCTCACCGACAGAGCGAGCGCGCTACGAAACGTAGGCAGTCGCCAGGCGTAGACAAACGGGTTCGCCGCGAAGAGAATCAGGTATATGCCTTCGCTTAGATACGCGAACCGTAGGTAGTCCACACTACTGGTACAATGTGGGCATAGTCCTTTCGAGAGCTTGATAATCATGTAGATGGTATGCGGGGTGACTGTGCACATTAGGATAATCATGGTTAGAAGAATAGCCACGGCGAACTGCTTTTCCGATTTCAAGTACTGTTGCTTTCGCTCCATGTTAACCCTGCCACTCGAGCGTAGTTTTCGGCCGTGTTTTCGTAGCGACTTAAACGACATAACGTAGAGGACGGTGACAGCGATTAGGACCAGCACGATCTCGATATGAGAGAAGAGATGCATGTAGGAAGCGACGTCGACGAGCGTCGGTTGGCTTTTCTGCTGGTCAAGAACGTTCACAATGGTCGTGAAGACGAACGAGTAGCCCCAAATGACCCCAGTCCATATTATAAGTTTCTTTCTCGTTACGATCTTCTTGTAGCGTACGGCGTAGACCACGGCGATGTATCGATCCACAGCCAAGGCCAAGACGGTCAAGAAAGCACACTGGCCCTTCACATGAACGAAATTAATAATGAAAACCATCGAGATGGAGGTCGTAATGGATGACCGTGATAGATTGGCAATGTACCACACAGTGTAAACAAATCCCGTGAGCAGGTCGAAGGCCGCCAAACTCAAGGTAAAAACACTCGATGCTCGGGTCTTGAAGCACCGTAGAGGATCCCTACAGACGGCGAAGAGTAAAGCTGCGTTGCCAAAGAACGCGGTAAGCGAGATCAACATACAAAATATCCAGGCGAATGTTTTGAATCCCTCAGTAACATCTGGTTTCTCGGTAGTGACACCGGTGACCGATGTTGAGGTAGAAAGAGACATAAGAAACACTTCTTTTTGGTTCTTTAGTTGTCGTCCTTCTCGGTCCGTTCTTGTTGTATTGCGTTCGGACCGACTATATAGACGGACGAAGTTCCCGTGGACAATGCTCGCACTACAGGAAGGAATGAGAAATGTCTTTCAATACTCTCAGGTGACGCAGCTATATCAAGGTACGCGCCCAAGCGTATCCGAGGAGATCGAATAACAACCACAGGTGTGGGGAGATTTGATTACGACAGGAGACGGTGACTACGCAAGAAGCGACCAACCCTAGTCGCGGTAGACAGAATGCAGGTGATGTAAACCGAGTTCGTTTCTTATATCTACAAATTTCAAACAAAAACACTTGAGACACTTAATAGTTTCAATCCAAATACAGCTTTGGGGGAAATACATATATATATTGTACGGTTGCGTGGCGAGCGTAAATACAAGAAAAAACCCCCACAAAAAAACAAGGTTCTTAAAACGCGGTAAAACGAGGGAGAAAGTATTATTATAATTCTCTATATTAAAAGGCTATAAATACGTCATATATCGCGATTCAGATCTTATTAGACTCCGTGCGGTACAATAGGAAAACCGCGGCAAACTCTAATTAATAACATTAATTAAATACAGGGCACGAACAAATATTGCAACGAGCGTTTTTTAGGCTTTTAATATATTTGAAATTGTAAGAAAATTAGTGAACATACAATGAAACAAAACACCAGACAATGGTCTAGAATTTGTTTCAAAAAAATGAAGAAACTGATCAAGCAAACGGGATGTTTTTTGTTATAAATCAACCCCCATCCGAAGCACTTCCGATCAAGACGATGTATATAAACATTGGTGAATATAAATCCGGTTTAGATATTTTTAATCTCGGGTTGGAATGTTCACAAATGACGAGAAATTCTGTGCCAGTAATTGCGCGAATTATCTAGAAACTGGAAGTTCAGTAATCTCGATATGAGGAAAGGTATAAATAAATAAATTCAAGGCCATCGATCCGCTAGAATGGGCCACGCGGCTCTAAATTTGAGTATGGCCCCGACCGTTGTACTTGGAGATGGAAGGGTGGAATCCGTCCGAGAGTTGTGTTGTGTTGTGTTGTGTTGTGTTGTGTTGTGTTGTGTTGTGTTGTGTTGTGTTGTGTTGTGGTTTGTTTATTTGCCATTGTGGTCCTCGGGTCGTAGGTGTTAGTCGGAGTGTCCTTCAGTTCTTCTAGATGGACTAGAGGCGTAGGAAGGTTGATAAACTTAGGGGGGCCGACTTGGGAAATTTCTGAAAATTTGGAGTCTCTAGATCGTCGGAAATGGCAATTTCAGAGTCTTCTCTACCTCTTTCGTTAGGCCCTTTCATTAATTCTTTCAAAAATGTTGTTATTAAAATATCGATCACAGGTATTTGATTAATATATATACGATTTCAAATACTTCTAGTTTCGAATTCAAATATTTCGCTGCAATGTTTTTAAATCCAATTTATTTTTATTTTTTTTGGGGGGGGGGGGAGGGGGAGCTATTCCGGCCCCTCCTTATAAAATATTAGGGGGGCGGCCTCCCCGGCTCCCCTGCTTATGGACTGCCTGACAAAGCTAACGAGCTAACGAATTACCACTCTTGCCTTTCTCGTAGAACAATGCGACACAGTTTATCACATCACAAACACAAACTTGACTTTCCAAGCCTTCCGAGTCGTTCTTGAATAGCGCAAAATACCAATAGCGCCAATACCGGGGATTCTTTGTCGTAGTATCTAGGTGCCTGGCAGATCATCAAGGCAGACGTTGGGCAGAGTCAGGCAATGTCTTGCTGTATTACTTATATAAATGTTTTAAGTCTTGCCGACAACTAGCTTAGCCCATCTCCTAGCATATGCAAAGCAAAAAAATATACGAAAAATCCCGAATCCTGCTGTTTAATCTGCTTATCCCGTATCACGCAGGTAAATATTTGTATATCCCGCGTCCCGCGACATTCTGAAATCCCGAATCCCGTCCGTTATTTTCCGTTTCCCATTATCAAAATATACGTTATCCCGCGTCCCGAGAAACCTATTGTGGACCCTCATCTTACACTGAACCGGCGAGGCACGCGACTCTACTGATGTGTTAAGAGCCCGGCGTTTGCTGGCCACATATAGCGCGGAAATGAACTGGAAACCAACACAGGAACAAGGTCACGAGGGAGACCTGCAATCACATGCATAAGTGGATCAATTCGCATCTGACAACAGGCGTTCTGTTCTGGGGGAGAGGGTTGAGAGGCAGGGATTAAATGAGGCGGGTTGAGAGCGGCTTGAGAGGCGCCGGTGGAGCGCGCGCAAGAGGCGAGGAAAAAATAAAGTGAGGCGAAAGGAAAATAGAGACCTTAAGATACCCCGGGTTCGGTTTACGGGTACCGCCATTTTTGTTTACTCGTAATCATCTACCCGTTTGCCCGTGGTAGATCATGGTCTACCCGTACATACGACTACGGGTACGGGTAATCTACCCGTACCCGTAAACCGAACCCGGGCTATCATAAGGTCTCTATTACGAGTAAACAAAAATGGCGGTACCTGTACCCGTAAACCGAACCCGGGGTATCTTAAGGTCTCTAATAGCCACCTCTCTCGCGCGCTCCACCCGCGCCTCTCAAGCCTTTTTCCTTTAGCGCTCTCAACCCGATTCTCTTAATCCCTGGCCCTCTCAACCCCCTCCCCCAGAACAGAACGCCCGCTACGCAGGCTAGTATCTGACTGACACAACAAGCCTTTCAAAGAGAGACATATACAGAAAGCTAATTATGGAGAACAAGGAAATCTGGGAAGGAGTTATTAAGAGAAGCACTCGAGCGAGTTCGATCTGACGAGGATCAGGGCGGGCACTTTTTGACTCAGTTATTACTACAGTTTGGAAATCACGGGGCTACGCATGTAAAATCTTTGTCTTGCGGCCCTTGCCAATTGTCCAGTACATAAGTATAGTTATAATGGGCATTCATGGTTTCCACATGGTGCCAAATGCTTACGCCTCCCACCCACCCACCCCTTATCCATTGTACGTAATAGAAAAATGCGAACGCAACCATTTAAGAACACGCGACTATGAATTTTTAGCATGTTCTAAGGATTTAGGGTGAAGGAAAATTCGAGTGTAGAATATATACATTTTAAGACCAAACCGGGACTAGTTGCGAAAAATGCAACTATATACACAGGCCTCCGTGGCTCGGTGGTCAGAGCATTGCACTAGAATCGCAAGGTCGTGGGTTTAATTCCTGCCGGAAGGCCTGTGTAGTTGCATTTTTCGCAACTGGTCCCGGTTTGGTCTTAAAATGTACATATTCTACACTCGAATTTTCCTTCACCCTAAATCCTTAGAACATGGTATATATGTAATCGAGTGAAATGCCCAATATTACTTATGAATTTTTAGCCTTGGCTCTCCATCCTAACCTCGGTATATAGCTCAATGGCTAGAGTGTCTAGAACCCTTCTAGAAGGGTTACCCTACACCTCCATGTAAACAGAGCCTTATACTCCCATGCACGATTAAAACCTTTCACTCCCACCACTGTTCCTCTTTGCGTGAACGCATGGCGACTTAACGTATTATGACAGACTCAATACATCATTACTACCCCACACTAAGTACGCTGGGTCTTTCACCACTCGATCACGCGGCTTCAATTCCTGCCGGAAGGCCTGTGTAGTTGCATTTTTCGCAGCTGGTCCCGGTTTGGTCTTAAAAAATGTATATATTCCACACTCGAATTTTCCTTCACCAAAAATCCCTAGAACATGCTATGTAATCGAGTGAAATGCCCAATATTACTTCTAATAAACCCAATTCTCTCCTGGCATTACGTACCACCTTAATGCATACAGAACTCGCGGTGGTAAGAGCATTGCACTAGAATCGCAAGGTCGTGGGTTCAATTCCTGTCGGAAGGCCTGTGTAGTTGCATTTTTCGCAGCTGGTCCCGGTTTGGTCTTAAAAATGTATATATTCGACACTCGACTTTTCCTTCACCAAAAATCCCTAGAACATAATACGAATACCACTCGATTGCAGTATACGTATAGCGTGCCATGACGTACGTGAAGGGGTTAACGTTCAGTGCCGAATACGAAGTGAATAATATAGAGTACAATGAATAATATAGAGTATACAAATGGTCTTTTTTCTTCACAGACGGTGACTGGAAAGTGGCAAAGTGCTAGCAGCCCGCGCGCTAAACACGGCTTACAGCAATCTTCGTTCCCAGAGCCCACGTTCCCCTTACCCAGCGGGCGGGAAATGAGAGGTTCTGGGATAATCCGTTCACGCCATCACAGGATTCTTGTTATCTGGAAGAAGAGTTATATAGAATTCACTGTGTTCATCAGCCAATGATATATCGATGTGAAACGGATTATCCCAGTCTCTCGTTTCCCGGGTGGAGAACGTGGGCTCTGGGAACGAGATTGGGCTTACAGTCAAAATGGAGTCGCTACTGAAGCGTGAGGAAAATATTTTGTCGAAAAATGTGAATAAAAGTATAATTTAGCTTTCATGGAATTTAATCATAATATAACGAATGTTTCTCTTCAAATCGATACCAACAACCAAATATAAGTCAAGAATAGAATATATACATTTTAAGACCAAACCGGGACCAGTTGCCAAAAATGCAACTACACAGGCCTTCCGGCAGGAATTGAACCCACGACCTTGCGATTCTAGTGCAATGCTCTTACCACTGAGCCACGGAGGGCGTTGCCGAGAGCCTGATCGCGAGTTCTGTATATATAATGTGGTAATGCCAGGAGAGAATTGGGGTATATTATAAGTAATATTGGGCATTTCACTCGATGTTCTAAGGATTTTGGGTGAAGGAAAATTCGAGTGTAGAATATGTACATTTAAGACCAAACCGGGACCAGTTGCGAAAAATGCAACTACACAGGCCTTCCGGCAGGAATTGAACCCACGAACTTGCGATTCTAGTGCAATGGTCTTAAAATGTATATATTCTACACTCGAATTTTCCTTCACCCAAAATCCTTAGAACATGCTATGTAATCGAGTGAAATGCCCAATATGACTTATAAATCAAGAGTAAGCAACTTTTATCGCTAGATTTTCCTATACACAACAAACTACAGAAGCAGAGGTGGGATTTTGACTTTAACAGGTGATAAATATGGTAATAATTGGAGCAATAACGCACTTCGCGCCCACTTATGTACATACAACTGTGAACAGAGGCGGATCTAGGAATTTTTATACCTTAGTCTGTCATCTGACTTATTTGACCGCCCCTGCTGGATGCGGGGCAGTCCTATCGCAATATGGCAACCTCCCACAACGCTCTTCAAGTATGGAAGAATTCTTGTGGCATGAAACTGAGAACGAAGAATTTTTACCCCCTTTCATAGAATGCCACTCTGACGAACTTTTAGTTTAAGTCGTTTTATGACAAAAAGAAGTCAAGGTATAAAATAAATCAAGGTGCCAACACAAGGAATTGTTTTAACACGATTATTGCCTGCCTCATGTTGCACATGCATCTCTCGTTCTACTGCGGTGCGCTGACGAGTATAGCCGCGGAGGATGTCACATTTTGTGGAATCCGTACACTAGCTCGCGGAATTGTACGCTATAGCCAGCGGCATGTGGTTGCCCCAGAATCATGAATAACGGTTTTATATTATATTATAATATATATATATATATATATATATATATATATATATATATATATATATATATAAATAGGCACGCCCAGGCGTACACGTATCTACTGCGTTAATGCATATTTGTGACAAAATTGATGAAATTGTATACCTGTAACTACCTTATTGTATTCAATCGATCTAGAGCTGAACAAGATTTTTGACAAAATTGTCTATGCTCACAGGCCATGCTGCATGTGTTTTAACTTTAAAAAAAGAACTCAGAGTAAAGCCATCAAGGCACAGGAGGCCAGCTCAGCTCAGTTCAGCTCAACTGAGACCAATTCAGCTCAGCTGAGGCCAGCTCAGCTCAGCAAAGCTCAGGTCAGGAAAGAGATAGAAACCGGCACAGAAATACAGATGGTCAAAATTAAAGCGAGATTGAAAGGGCAATGCAAATGTGACATCTTGATTTCTGTTGGCACCGCGGCAATTAAGGTTGGGCCAACTTTTGTAAAAACGTGGTCTTAATGATTCAGAAATCCTCGAAATTTGTAAGGTGGCTCGTATTTCATAATCGAATTATCGCACAGCTTAAACTTTGAAGTTTGCAAGCTCCGAGAAAAGTCAATAAACTATTAAGATGGCGTGATAGCCGTTTTAATGACGGACGAAATATAATTGAAGCGGATCGGAAGAAAAAAGATGAACCGGACTTTCTAACTGGATAGCGAAAAAGAAGCGACCTTTCCGCTATTTTATTCGGACTCTTTTTGAGCTGGAGCCGCCGTCCAGTCATACACAAGTCAGTGTTTGAGATCGCCTCATACGAACAGGCGTTCCTTTTGTGTGTGTTTAGATGGGAAGATATAGTCTGTTTACGGTCGTTTTGTGATTGACCTGTCGGGAAATTAAAATGTCAAAAAACAAGGTGCTGGGCCGTTATGTTTGTGTATTAATTTGGTTTTTAATTAAAATGATTATAGGTCTTGCTTTAGAATGCTTGAGACGTCAATTCTGCGATTTACAGTTAAAATGGAAATACCTTCTCACTTCTTCCTCTGTATTTCATTGCGTATTACTGTATTTTTGTAGCTGCTACCGAAGCCTGAAGGCTGAGAAAATATTTTGTTGAAAACTTTACATACATAGTATAATTTAGCTTTAAAGTATATATGAAACTAAAATTAAGTTTGTCTTATTTGAAAGAACTCTTAAAATAATGGGGAATATCAATTTACAGCTTTTTCATATTTTACTTAGTTCTTGAGATATTTAGACTTATGTGATATTCAAATGAGACTAACTTATTTATGGTTCGTTTTTTTCTAATTAACATATTCGAAAATCGTGAATATTTTTAAGATTATTGATCAAAATCACTTGTAACTTGTCCTTCATGTTTAGTTGCATGAACTGTAGTACTATGCAAAGTTTCAAGAGATTTTGTTCAGTAATCTTAAAAATATTCGCGATTTTCGAATATGTTAATTAGAAAAAAACGAACCAAAAGTTATCTCATTTGAATATCACATAAGTCTAAATATCTCAAGAACTAAGTAAAATATGAAAAAGCTGTAAATTGATATTCCCCATTATTTTAAGAGTTCTTTCAAATAAGACAAACTTAATTTTAGTTTCATATACACTTTAAATGACATTTCTTCATAATACAATCGATAGCAACAGACGAATATACATCAAGAATTGGCGACTTTTATCACTAGACTTTCCTCGTTCTTCAGCAGAAATACAGTAATACACAACCAACTACAGAAGAGGAAATGGAAGGTATTTCCAGTTTGACTGTAATTCATTCTGACACCAGGAATAAAGTAAAAAAAAGTCTTGGCAATTCTGAAACGTTTTTTTAATATATTTGTCACAAAAGTGACAGGAGGAAGAAACAGGGCAGAATACCCCATGCATGCACTTGATATCTAACTCGCAAGGTTATAGCTATATCGTAAAATTTAAAACTCAGCAACTAAAGAACAAATTTTTGTATCGGATCAACTATTTAATGCAGAGTTATTGAAAATAATACTACAATACTGTAGAAGAGTTTTTTCTTTCAACAAAATGTTTCACACGAAATAAAAATAATTAGACAAAAATGTACATCAATCGATAACAAAACTTCGTTTCTCCAGCGTTAAACATATATATATAGTTCACTCCAAACAACTGTTAAGAACTTTTATTAAAATTTTAAAAAAGAAATATTATAATTTTAACCATTGTTCTGAGTGAACTATTTAAATTTATCTGCTCGTAGAAAATTACGAGGGCGAGTGGCTCACGAGTTTGTAATTACTTTAATTCTTTGAAAGTTTGCATGGCGATAATAGTATTCAAGATAAGTTTTGTGGAAACACCACGTGTAATATTTATTTGCTAAGCTTTCGGCCTGACTGCCCCAACGGCTAGTAACAAGCACGAACAAGACAACGGTATCCGTGGACCAGAACAGGTTCACATCTCGTACGGCGATACTCCGGACCAAATGATTGTAGTGTGGTTTGACTCAGGCCTTCGTCAACGCAATATAGTTTGAGCTGGTATATACATATATACATTTAGTAGCTCATATAGGCCAAACGTAGAAAAATAAATAAAACTTATAAATATATATTCCTGGCTATATCAAGCTCTATATATACAACTGTTATGAACACTCTATATAGATCTTATATAGATCTTATATATATATCGAAATATAGTAAGGTTAGATATACTGCCGAAACAGAGAACGTAGGAGTCTAACGTTTCGAGCGAAGGTCCTTCGTCAGAGAGAAACGTTCTCTCTGACGAAGGGCCTTCGCTCGAAACGTTAGACTCCTATACGCTCTCTGTTTCGGCAGTATACCTAACCTTACTATATTTCGATTGTTGTTTCTACACTGCCTACGCAGCACGCTACTTTTATATATATATATATATATATATATATATATATATATATATATATATATATATATATATATATACTTTTTCAGTTGCCTGATGATCGCTTAAGCGTTAAGCGTGAAACTCGGAGTAGCAACGTTAATTTTTTAAATATAATCTATCTTGCTCTACCTTCAAAAGTATCGAGCACTCTGTGATCTATTGTAAACGACTACTTTCTTTATCTATTATCATATATATATATATGATATAAACTCCGTATTTCGTTCTCAAAAATCTCGGCAGTACTAGTAGCCTACACCGCCTTTTATATACGACTCTTCACAACATGCGTCTCTTCGAAACAAGGATAATATACACATTTTCATATTTAATACTATAATATTATATCAACTGACCTTCCTGATCCTGACCAAAGCCCACTAACGCGATTTTCAAAACTTTATAGCGACTTGTGTGAAGCACGATTTTTTTATTAATAAGCTCGGGGAACACGACACCGAGGTCACCTTAAAAGCTTGTTGATCTTGCTTTGTTTTGTCTTCTTTTAAAAAAAAGCCATTAAAATAATTAGACGTCGGTCGTTCTACATCAAGATTCCAGGCAATCGAAATGACAGGAAGAGCATGCATGCATTTTTCATAAATTCTCACGAAAACCTGACACGTTGGAAACGACAATACATGAACCGCTACGAAGCTCTAAACAGCTTTTAAAATAAAATTAACTAAACTCCTGAGGACCCTTTACGGTAAAAATTAAAGAATGGACATTTTCACAACAGTGAAAAAACAGAGACGTGTTTATTCTAAGGCAGTACCGAAAGTTTAATTATATTAATACGCGTCAATCATATTTACTTTCAATTTAATTTTCGCAACGGTAACGACTTCCGCTCAACGATTCCAACGAATCCTTCGTCCCTTCTGTACTTATCAACTATTGTAATAAAGATAACGATCAGATAAAATTACTGATATGTTAGCAAGATTGCTATGGGAAACAAGAGTGTTAAAACAGTTGTATGCAACTCCGGAACCTCTGATCAAAAAGGCTGTCACCCTATTTAGCAATTCTTATATACAAAAACAAACTGGCCTAAAATTGCAAAATCTCACAATCATGGTTTTATATTATATAAAGACATAAAAGGGATACTAGAAACCTGCAATTAAGTACGGATGGTCAAAATTAAAGCGAGATTGTAAGGGGGTGGCAAATGTGACATCTTCATTTCTGTTGGCCCAGCAGCAATAAGTTTAGGCCAATTTGTGTAAAAACTTGGTCTTAGTTGTTAGGTGTCTCGTATTTCACAATGTAATTAATAAATGTACAGCTTTAAAGTGTCTATGAAATGAAAAATTCGTTGGCATTTTTCTTGTTTCAGTGTACAGAGGAGCATGGCAGGAGCACTCACTGAAAATTTCAAGAGAATCTGATGCGTAGTTTTCGCGCTATCAACACTCAAAGTTTGCCATGGCTAGTTCGTTCTTGGAGAAAAATTGGGCTTTCGGTAACAATACTTACGACGTACGCAAATGGACAACTATGCACAAGAACAATAGATTTCACTATTAATGATCCATCTGTGTACGTCATAAAGCCTGGTTTTCATATGTCGCCGATCGTCGGCGATTTGTGATTTAGATGCATGTTAAAACGGGAAGTGCAGCAGCATGTTAAGTAATAAAGAACAATGCAGAAAAGCAGTGCTTTTATTCTTTTACTTAACATGCATCTAAATCATGGATCGGACGATCGGCGACATATGAGAACCAGCCTTAAGGCATTGTTACAAAGAGGCCAAAATTTCCCCAAAACAAACTATCCACGGCAAATTTTGAGAGTTGATAGCGAGAAAACTACGCATCAGATTCTCTTGAAATTCTCAGTGAGTGCTCCTGTCATGCTCCTCTGTACAAAAAAACAACAAAAATGCCAACAAATTTTTCACTTCATAGACACGTTAACTTTGAAGTTTACAACTCGGAATATCAACATAAGACAATCGAAGCTAAAAATAACGCCATGACACCAATTCTCTCCTGGCATCACCACCTTATTATATATACAGAACTCGCGATTAAGCTCTCGGCAACGCCCTCCGTGGCTCAGTGGTCAGAGCATTGCACTAGAATCGCAAGGTCGTGGGCTCAATTCCTGCCGGAAGGCCTGTGTAGTTGCATTTTTCGCAACTGGTCCCGGTTTGGTCTTAAAATGTATATATTCTACACTCGAATTTTCCTTCCCAAAAAATCCTTAGAACATAATACGAATACCACTCGATTGCAGTATACGTAGCGTGCCATGACGTACGTGAAGGGGTTAACGTTCAGTGCCGAATACGAAGTGAATAATATAGAGTACAATGAATGTATATATTCTACACTCGAATTTTCCTTCACCCAAAAATCCTTAAAACTCGGTCTATATATATCTGCATGCGCTCTAGTGGCTCAATGATTATAAAGGCCGTTTATATATATAATTATCGGGTTCATTTTAATTTTGAGACGCTATTTGGTGTAATAAAATGCGGGGGAAATGTTCTTATTACTGTAATTAAGGATAACTAAACGGTGATTGGCACCATAATTGTGTTTTAAAATGACCACTAATTACCCAATTTAATGCAAAGTGAAAATACACAATGGCCAAAATGCAGAACACTTGATAACTCAATATCTCTTAAAAACTATATTTCCGATGGCAGTCAAATATTTTCCTGATTTTACTCCGAAATATTACCACTATTATTAAATCTCTATAGAAAAACATTTTAGGAACCTAAGTTTTCGATCTATGGCTTTGCAGTTAAAAATTAGCTCTAAAAAGTCCTGTCGGCTATAGGGACAAGTTTAATAAATGTGTATGCATGTATAATGTCGACGTTACAACAATTAAAATTCGTAGAGTATATCATTTTTGAGCGATAAAAAGAAGAGCTTGCGTGCAAAGCGTAGATAGTTGTGATTAAAAAAGTATTATATAGCGCTGCGTAGAGAGTTTGTAGAGGGCCTTTACACGAGCCCGGGTTGACAGCCAAACTCAACTATATACAGTAAGATCCTATACGCGAGTCAGTTAACACTTTGAGGCCTGGACCTCTCCCTGTGCTGAATAAAATCGTCTGGCGTTAGCCAGAATAAAATACTCTGGCGTTAGCCAGAATAAAATACTAAAGACTCGTCGTCAGGCTTCAAAGTGTTAACCAGGCGAGCCCGCGGCTCATGTATATACACGGCCCCTGCAAGATGCGAGATCGATTGTACATGATATACATCGACATATAATCTATTAGAACAAAGCACGCGGAGGCCCGCGAACTCAAATGCCAACATCATTCTTTTAACCTGTCCTTATCTTGATTAAAGCAGAATAGTAGGAATGGTCTGGAGGAAAAGTTGGTGTAGATTAAAGATATTGGTATCACCTCGGGTAGACGAACTATATAGCGGACAAGTATAGAGTGAAAACTTGACTTGACCACGCATTGGAGAGGGTTCGAACCAGCGATATATAAACGGTTTACTATAGGCCGACGCTTTCGGCTGTGTTAAAATGTTGGGAGCGGACCCTTGATGCTCCTACAGATTCATATTCTAAAGAGTTTTCACTAATTCATCTTAGGTCATCTATGGCTACAGGTAAAAAAAAAGAGGGTTGATCTCGAAATCTCCACGACAACAATGAAATACTGTCAATCTTCTCGATCGCTCTTTCCCGTTCAAAACGATCTCAATCTCACACTCGTTTAGATCGATCTGCAGACTCGTTCAGATCGATCTTCAAAATTTTCTTTCACCAATAGGTAAATGGTACAAAAGTGCATGACGTGACTGTTTTCATTCCATGCATCATATAAAGCGACTTTATTTATTGAGGATAACATACGGCAGTATTTATATACTGATAACCCAATGTCCCTCGCACCGTGGGGAAACTATGATATTGATTTTGCGGAGAGAGAAAACAATAGAACCCGGTGAAGAACCTTCGAGGCACAGGAGAGAACCAACACACGAAGCTAAGTTGGTCATTCATCCGAGTACTAGGGGTGCACGGTTGGCGTGTGCTGTTATAGGGCGCTGCCTTTCACCAATAGTTAAGCCCGATTGGACGGGGTTAGTACTTGGATGGGTGACCGTCTGGGAACAACCCTGTTCTCGAGCTTGAGACTCATGTGAGTAGAGTTTAGTTGGTCTCTCCTCTGCTTCGAGGGTTTTTCACCGGGTTCTCCGGTTTTCCTCCCTCCGCAAAAACCAACACCTAGGTCTTAGCTGTAATTCATGGGCCGATATGTGTCGTATGGTGGCTGCCTGAGTGCCTTTAATATGCCTTCGACTCAGCCATGTCAAAAATTATTGTAAGGCGCATTTGAAAACCTTAAAGTTGAATTTGCGCGGTATAAATACATGTTGTTATGTTGTGGTTATAACCCCATTCGACCGCGGGCTTAACTTCAGTCGTGAGAGACAGTGGCGCGTTAACAGCTTATGCCATGCACCCAAGCCTGCCTCCCCAATCATGCATCCCTCTGATGAAGGGCTCTGCGCGAAACATCAGTTTTCCGTTACTATGTGTATGCATGTATATATTACAACAATTAAAATTCGAGGAGTTTATCATTTTTGAGCGATAAAAAGAAGTGCTCGCATGCAGAGCGTATATATAATTTGTGATAAAAAGTATATCGCTGCGTATATAGGCAGTTTTTAGATAGAGCAAAGTGAAAAGGTTGTAAACTGCCGATAATATAGTTTTGATAACGAAATACTGCACGTTTCGAGCGGAGTCCACATTTTACTCTGACGAAGGGCTCCACTGGAAACGTCAGTATTTCGTTATCAAAACAAGTCGGGCACAGCACTACCTCGACAGGTTATTCTTTTTACATGAACTCGGGTTGGCTGTTTTTCCCCCCAACCCGGGTCAGCTTTTCTCAACACAAATTATCATTTTGCCAACACTTTACACGAGCCCGGGTCAAACCAACTCGTGTTTACATGAAGGAATTGGCCAAAGTTCAGCACCGTCGCACCTCTCCAACCCGGGCCGACCCAGGTCTTGAAAAGGGTGGTTGACCCGGATATCGTGTAAACGCTAACATGGGTTTATTCGTAGACAGGTTGACCCGAGTTGGCGAGCTAACCCAGGTTAGTACTTGGATGGGTGACCGTCTGGGAACAAGCAACCCCGTTCTCGAGCTTGGGACTTCTGTGAGTAGAGTTTAGTTGATCTCTCCCCTGTGCTCCGAGGGTTTTTCGCCGGGTTCTCCGATTTTCCTCCCTCCGTAAAATCAACATCTAGGTCTTAGCTGGGATCCGTGGTCTGAACTGTGTCGTATGACGGCTGCTTAAAGCGCCATATCACCTCGACACGGCCACATTGAAAATCCTTTAGGAGTAATTTGATTGTAAAGATACACGTTTGATGTATTCTAATTAAAAACCTTTATTATAACAAGGAGCTCTCTTATTAGTGTAAAACAAATTCAACAAACCAGAACTACACACTCACCTCAGACATGAAAGCTATGTTAAAATGAGTATCTAACCAGGGACCAGATCAAGCAAGTGTTTCGTTGCCACAGAGCATAGGCTGTATGCTTAAAGGTGAGCAATAAACGCATGTAACAGGTAGCGGATGTGCTATTTATGCAAAACGATCGCGAAAAACAAGTTAAGAATAGCATGCAGTACCGGACGTACGAGCGTGAATTAACAAGCATTGTTAACACCCTTCTAGTTCAAAATTCATATTCTACGGATTTTTGGTGACGGGAAATTTCGAGCGTTGGAAGTATTATATATATACACATATACATTTTAAAAGCAAACTGGAACCAGTTGCAAAAATGCATCTATAGAAACATTATTTCGAGTCATCCAAGGTCGTTTCGGCTGATCCCAACTATAGTTTCCGCCTCGTTATATACTTTTAAAGTAAGATGAGTTGAATTACTAGTATTGTCCTTAGGGCCAAAAAACGATTGGAAAGTGAAAAACGGAAACTACGAGGAAGAGAAGATTACACGGAACGTGAACAATATATGGCAATTTGGCTTGTTCAAAAATTAAACGTACTTCCACCTGCTTTGCTAATAGAGCAATTATCCACACTAATTTCATTTATTAACACTTTCAGGTGGCTGTTATTTTAGGCCTCGTCCATTAAAAGCTGCGTTCGTAAACATGCATGCATATATTCTTCAATACGAGAGTGTAAAAAAAGTGCTGTGTATACAGCAAAGTGAAAAGGTGGCGTAAACTGCCGAGACTTTTAGCGACGAAAAAATTGACGTTTCGAGCAGAGCCCTTTATCCATTCTTTGGACGCATTTACGAACTTAACACATTCCTGTCTGAGCTGGCCCAAAACAGTCCCTTTACTGTTTTACTTTGTTTAATACCATGAAGATGATTTTACTCGTCAAAGAGCCGGAGAAGCCTCCGACATCCCAGGCAGCCAATGGGTTAACAAGTGATTAACCCATTCGTTACCCTGCGAGTCAGAGCCCCTTTCCGACCTACGCAGGCTTCGGGGGAAAGTGGGCTCTGCCAACAAACTCGATATTTCTTTTTGAGCATGCGTGAACGGTTGCCAAGATAATATTTTGGGCCCAGGCTCTAACGCGTCCCTTCCTATTTTCCTGCTTACGCGTGTTCGTAAACTAGAACTTGTTTGACCAGTTTAAAACATGACTGACTCGCCCCAAACTTGGGGGGAAGATCGAGTTTGTTGGCAGAGCCTACTTTCCCCCGAAGCTTGCGTAGGTCGGAAAGGGGCTCTGACTCGAAGGGGACCCATGACCCATTCGTACCTGAGCCCCCCCCCCCCCCCAAAAAAAAACAAAACAAAAAACCCAACCCCAACCCAAAACAAAAAACAAAAAACAAAAAAACAGTCCCTTTACTGTTTTACTTTGTTTAACCCTTTATCGCCCAGTAGCCACTCCATTGACGAGTAAAATCGTCTGGCGTTAGCCAGAGTAAAATACCAAAGACTTCGTTAACTGTCTTTAGTGGAGCTAGATAGCGGGTTTCCATCTTGGAATGAGGACTTGTCTGATAATTCACAATATAAAGCACAGGATACGATGTTTCTTACGTTGGTTTTGAATAACAACAATGGAGCCGGAATGGCTGGTCTGCAGTTTGAAGAAGATTAAGGTGCTGCGTCGTTGTTTTTGAAAGAAATTATTGACTCTATCGAGGAACTGAAATCCTCGAATAATGTCACAGAATTGAGTTCAAGATCTTCTAAGTCCACATCAATTTGCTGCCTATCCAACAAAGCAGCTGTTTCTTTTTTGTTTTTTATATTTAAACATCCAGAAAAGAGAAAGTAAAGAAATTTAAGTGAGATAACAGAGATAGTCTGTTAACCCTTTATCGCCCAGTAGCCACTCCAATGACGAGTAAAATCGTCTGGCGTTAGCCAGAGTAAAATACTAAAGACATCGTTAGTAAACACCAGTCGGAGAAGCCTCAGACATCCTAGGCAGCCGCAGCCAATGGGTTAACAAGTGATTAACACACTCGTATACCTGAGCTGGTCAAGAACGGACCCTTTCTTGTTTTACTCTGTCTAACGCCAGACTACTATTTCATTCGTGAAAGAGAAAACCCTCAGACATCCTAGGCAGCCAATGGGTTTAACAAGTGATTAACCCACTCGTATATACCTGAGCAGGCCAAAAACGGACCCTTTCTTGTTTTACTCTGTCTAACGCCAGACTATTTCACTCGTGAAAGAGAGAACCCTCAGACATCCTAGGCAGCCAATGGGTTAACAAGTGATTAACCCACTCGTATACCTGAGCTGGTCAAAAACGGACCCTTTCTTGTTTTACTCTGTCTAACGCCAGACTATTTCACTCGTGAAAGAGAGAACCCTCAGACATCCTAGGCAACCAATGGGTTAACAAGTGATTAACCCACTCGTATATACCTGAGCTGATCAAAAACGGACCCTTTCATGTTTTACTCTGTCTAACGCCAGACTATTTCACTCGTGAAAGAGAGAACCCTCAGACATGCTAGACAGCCATGCATGGGTAAAGGTGTTCTTAACCTTAGAAAGTCATAAGGTTATTAGCGTTTACACTTTTAAGTGCATCCCTCTTTAAAGTGCTTATGTCACTTGTGGGGTTTTAACGTATTTAAATAGAACAGAAAAAATCAGTTAATAAGTTATTTTGCCGTTTTTGATCTAGTCAAATAGTTCCTGACATATTGGCTTCTGAACATGCCAATTCTCAAAAATTTCAGTCGTTCGTTTTAATTCGTCGTTCATTGCTCTATTGAAATACGTTAAAATCCCACAAGTGATATAAGCACTTTAAATAAAGTTTTCAAATTCAAATTCAAAACCTTCTTGCGTCGGTGGATTTTCCATGTGACGACTAGTAAAATCGTCTAGCATTAGCCAGAGTAGAGTACAAAAGACTTGACAGTCAAATGCTGCCTAGAAACATATAGGTGTGGTCGAGGCCTTAATTGATGGGTTTTGTAGCGAAGTTACAACGAATTTCACGAAGAATGTTGATTGCCTTCGTGTTTTGTGATCACAGGAGTGCGTAGTTTTGTTTGAGGATCCCTGCTGGGCGATTGTTGTATATGGAATGTCAGAAACCATTAATTTTAGTAACGGACACATCACGCACAATAACTATAATCATGCAGTGTTCGAAATAGACAAATTGATACCTGGGAACCACGAGAGCTATATTTACAGGCCAAAAGCCGAGAAAACTAACCTAATTTAGTTATTTATACTGAATAATCCTATCAGTCGTATGTAAACTGTTCTCTTTAGAAGTGCAGCACGTACACTGGCGTGTTATATCGATGTGGTAGAAACTTCACTTTTTCGCCTGCACGGTATTTTGTCGTTCGTTAATTGTTGTTTAATATATTGCTAGGATGTCTGAGGGTTCTCGCTTTGACGAGAGTAAAATTGTCTGGCGTTAGACAAAGTAACACAATAAAGGGATCCTTTTAGACCAGTTTAGGCAAGAAATTTTAAAAGCGTGCAGGGTTCCATAACCCATTGCTATCTAGTCTAGGCTGTTTGAGAGTTTTCACGCTGACGAGTAAATTTTACGAAGTGACTATACAGGTCCGGTAAGCGGAACTCGTTCAAGAAAAACTAAAGCTCCAGCAATCGATTCCAGTACCAGCGCAGCCAGATTCCGATTAAACGTAACTGTTGTAACACGTGTTTGCGTGTTGTCTTAATATCTTTCCTTCTTCGATTCACTCAGTTCAGCTGTGTCAACCAGTGTATACTCAAATACTGTCATTGAATGTGTGATGGCCTACGTTATGAGAATGTTTTAATTCATGTATAGTAACCTTGAACCAAAGGTAAAACCTTACACATTACATGAGCCGGCTATCCCGGCTAACTGACCTAACTCGTGTCACGAAATTCTCTTATCGATCGGTGGTCAAAACAACAGTACAATTTTACTGTTTACATGGGAAACGTAATGGTTTGCCTTAATTTGTCTCATTCCGTTTTATATAAAAGAAAGGGTTTACCAAGAGGTTTCTAAACTGATGAGATAGAGTAAACGTCGAATGCAAAAGGTCGGACTGCTGCATTGGCAGTGTTTTCGATATAACAATAGCAAAGCAACAACCTTTGTGAACTGCCAAGATCTTAGTAAAGAAATGCTGACGTTTTGAGCGGCTGATAGTGCTAGTGGTCAGTGATAGAACAGAAATTCGCTACGTCCCACTCAACGGTCTCGTTACTTTCATGCCGCGCCGATACTGGAATCGATTGCCGGACCTAGCCACTTCGTAAATTTTAATCTGGCTTTAGACGGAAACAAAATTAAATAATCAAGGGGCTATTTTTTGGCTGGCTTCGGAAGGAGTACATCAGAGTTATAAACTTGCTAGCCAATTTCTGACCAGCCTATACTGTTAAAGAGTTTGCCCTTTGATTAGCAAAATAATCTAACGTTAAAGTCTTAGACAGAGTTCAGAAATAATTAAGAGAAACCGTTTTTGGCCGGTTCAGGCAGGAATGAAGTATAGACTTGTTAACCCATTGCATTCTATATAGCTGTCTGCATGAAAAGTATCCCTTTGACAAGTAATTGTAATCTGGCGTTGATACAGACATTCAGAGTATAGAATAACTACGTTTCATATGAAACGAACAGAAACGACTGACATGGCTAGGACATATGGTCAGGATGTCACCAACACGACCGACCCACAGGCTGCTATTTTGGGAGCCGAAAGGGAAAAGAAGACCTGGACGACAGGGCTGCGATGGAGGGACACAGTTGCGAGAGACCTTGAGGAACTATCCATCTCCTATGAAGCAGTGATGGCTGCACAGGACAGAGACACGTGGTTGAAGCTCGTGAGGGCGCTATGTGGTCCTACCACGACAGCACAAGAGTGAATGACGTTTTATATGCAAACGTAAGATACCGCTAAAGGAAGCTTAGAAGATTACAGGATCAAGGTCTGTAGGTGGTTAAGAAACGTTTCCTGGGCATTTAAGCTTGAAAACAGTTCACACTTGATTCATCCTGGGTAAACTACTACTTATGCCGGTGTGGACAATTTTATCGAGAAAAAAAGTCCGGCTTAAGTATATATCTATGTCCGTTTTACCTCAGCTATACAAAAAAATAGCTACTTCGGTATACTCTGATAACTTGTTATTCTTTCGGAGAAGTACAATAATTCTAAATAATTATCAACTTTAACGCAAATTAGGCATTATAGTTTGAATGCAAAAATGTAATTTTCCTTTTTGTTTATCTACACTTTAGCACAGAATAAAGACTATACACAAGGGCCACTTAGCGGTACAACGTGTCCTTGTATTTTTATGCAAAAATATGCAGTTTACTGGCTAGGACAGCCAGTTCAGCGTGCTTATTGGCCAGAACATGCAGTTTACTGGCTGAGCAACATGCGTAATGCGACATGCGCGGAGACAAAAACTTCAAAGGTTCCGACCCGAGTGGCCCTTCTGTATAGTCTTTATTCTGTGACTTTAGTTCGGTCGTGATGATTGGAAAGCCGTTAACTATGCGCCATGGTAACAAATAAGTCAAACAAAAAATTTAAATATAATTCTTCCCCGAAAATAAAAGTTAGGCGGTCTTAATTGCATATTAGTTCAACAGTGCAAATAAAATATTGTTCTAATTCGTATTAAATTTTGGGAATGTAATTTTGCTTGAAAAACCAATAACGCCTTTGTAACGACTAATAGAAACGCCACAGCACAATATCAATCTTCCTGGTGAAAAGAAAAGCTAGTCTCAACATGACTGCAAATTAGTCGTACTGCAAAGAGAACTTTTGAGTGCAAAAAACAGAGCTGCGTAGGCGGTATTTTGGATAGAGTGAAGTGAAATGGTGGTAAACTGCCGAAATTTTTAGTAACGAAATACTGACGCCTTTCGAGTGCAAACCTAAACCATGCAGACTAATATGTTGAGTTTAGTGAGGCTAATTTGACATTTCACACATTTAAACTACACGTCCCAGAGATTTTTGGTGAAGGAAGATCTCGAATGTTGGAATATATACATTTTAAGACCAAACCGTGTTTTAACAGCATTTATAGGTTGTAAAGCGGCAGCGCCCTGAAACGTTGAAAATTTGAAATAAAAGTTTTACATTCAACAACACTCAACATTTTGAGGCAAGCCCCCTTAAACTATACTATATTCGCTCTACCTTTATGGTATCGAGCACTTTCCGACATTCCGTGAACAAAATCACACGTGCTTCCATATATATATATATATATATATATATATATATATATATATATATATATATATATATATATATATATATATATATATATACACTTGTTCACATTCATAATCGAAACGCGATCATGCATGGGACTATCGCACGATACAAGGGCCAAGGTTTTTCAAGATGGTACAAGCTGTTAAACATTAAGCACGTCGGATGGGGTTTATATACAGTACTCGAATGGCTGACCCCTTTAGCCTCATGTGAATACAGTAGTTGGTCCTCTCCTGTACATCGAGGATTCTCCAGTTTTCCTCCCTCTACAAAATCGAAACTTTTGTAGCGAAGCAACGCTCCGCTGTTGGAGGTGGCATCCAATTATAACGTAAACGGCAAAATCGTCGAATCGTTGTTTTGTTCAAAGTGAATGGAGTCTTGACTCTTGCGGAAACAAAACCCTGCTTTGTATACGGACATATCCTGCGCTACGATGCTGATGAAAATTGTTTTCATTTGAACTGAAAACATTTTGGAACAGAGCATAAGCCTATATCTGATATAGTGTGTACGTAACCATAGTTTCCCCCAATTAGTTCTATGAACTACTTCCATGTGGGTGAAGGCAATTCACCACTTCAACGCTAATTATCAGTATATCCAAATATGCATCCGCCCCATATATGCATCTGCCAAAATGGGAAGTTGAGGGGTGTGTTGTTTTGCTATTCTACGGTTAAAAACATTATTTTCACCGATAAATTAGCATTTGCGGCCTATTTCGGCAAAAAATCGTTTAAACCGCACGATTACCGTTTTTGGACGAAGGGCCTTCGCTCGAAACGTTAGACTCCTACGTTCTCTGTTTCGGCAGTATCTCTTATAACCCCTTACTATATTTCGATTGCTATTTCAACACTGCCTGCGCAGCACGCTACTTTTATTTCACTATTTCGATTACCGTTTAGTTCGACTCTTGCATGTAATCGTAATGATCGTTGAAAACCAAGCTTCCAACGACACGGAAGGTGTTAGGTTTGTCGTATCTGCGTCGCAACGATATTCTCATTGTGGTATGTTCTCATTGTGGTATCGTACGCTAATCGTGAGATCGTTGCGATTATATGAAAACCGGGATTAAAAATTAATGCTATGTATGAACTGGAAATTGTTGCATTTAATGCGATACAACGTTACGGCGCATTTGTAACTAGACGAGGGAGGCCACATGCCAAGAAACAATATGCCCTTCATAAGTCAAGTTAGTGCCTTACTCCAGGATGTTCCACCCACCTGATGAATTTGCTAACTATACACTGTATAGACTCTGTATACAGGCTACTTACTGAGTCCAGTGTTGGAACAACTCGAGTCGAGTCAATGATTCGAACCCGAGTCATTATTTTCGCCGAGTCGCTTCGAGTCTTTTGTCCTTTACAAAAATTAACTCGCGAGTCGAGTCACAGACTCCGAATGACTCGACCCGGCGAGTCTCTGATATAGGCGAATTCACTAATCTGGCCCCTCGAAGTTGTCTGACTCGACTCACTTACCTCAAATGACTCGAGTCAGATGCCACTCAGAGATTCTTTGGCAAAATAACTGGACTTCACTGATCTGGCGTGCCATGCTGATACTATACTACAGTAGTCTCCCCTCCTCGGAAAAACCAATACTCAGATCTCGGCTGCCAGATGCGCCTTTGATAAAAATTTACCTTCGACCAGGCCAAGTTAATTGCGTCTTTCGCAATTCAGACACCGACTGCTAAAAAGCAAGATCAGCCCCCGCGGTCCTTTCCTTTCATACGTTGCGTGCAACGGTGTGAAAAAAACTTGTAGGATAGTTCGACCAGACACTTAAATGACTCGACTCGTGACTTGACTTTTAGTCAATTTGCACAACACTGCTCTAATCCTATATATATATATATATATATATATATATATATATATATATATATATATATATATATATATATATATATATATATATATAATATGTTCTAGGGATTTTAGGGGAAGGAAAATTCGAGTGTAGAATATATACATTTTAAGACCAAACCGGGACCAGTTGCGAAAAATGCAACTACACAGGCCTTCCGGCAGGAATTGAACCCACGACCTTGCGATTCTAGTGCAATGCTCTGGCCACTGAGCCACGGAGGCCGTTGCCGAGAGCTTGATCGGGAGTTCTGTATACATTAAGGTGGTAATGCCAGGAGAGAATGGGGTACATTATAAGTAATATTGGGCATTTCACTCGATTACATAGCATGTTCTAGGGATTTTAGTGGAAGGAAAATTCGAGGACGAATGTTACTCCTTTTAGTTTCATACGTCACCCAACCGTCGCGTTTTGTAGAACGGTTGTGCAATGTGCTATGGCCAATAAACCGAACACTTCCGCGTCCGTAGATTGATACAACGTCCTAGAACTTAGATGAATTTTGCTCGTTTCAGACGTCACAACCGTCGCGTTTTGTGTAACGGTTCCATTGGGATTCAATATACTATAGCTTATAAACCTGAAGTCTTTTCAGGGTCGGTGGATTGATCAGATCCTAACAGATACAACGTCCTAGAACGTAGACGAATTTTACTCGTTTCAAACATCACATAACCGTCGCGTTTTATGCAACGGCTGCGCAATATGCTATAGACAGGCTGCGCAATATGCTATAGACATGAACTCTTTTCCGCGTTACTGGATTGATCGGATCTTAACAGATACGTCTTTGAACTTATTTTATTGTTCCATACACAAGTCAGAAGCGTTCAGTTTTATGCAAGGGTTGTGCCATATGCTATATTAGCCGCTAATCTTTTCCCGTCCATGGATTCTCTCTCGCCTAGTGTTAGCCAGAAACTTAAAAGTCAAACCCGCCTAGAAACATGGAGAGAGGTAACACCGTAAGTCGTAACAGCAACTCGGAGAAAATTAATAAGATAATATAGCCCCTATGATATAATGTATTGTTATATAGCTTGAGTTTCACTGGATACAACGATGAGTCATTGTTTGGTTTGTAGTCACATGACCTTAGTTAAATTTCAATGTCTACCGAGCGGGCAATAATTGAGAAATTATTGCCTGCTCGGTCAATAAGTTTTCAATTGTTGCCCTGTAGAACTTTGAACTCTTCACGGCATCATGAACAAAAGCTTGTTTGGTAGGAAAAAAAGAATAGTTATAGGTCTTCAAAGCATGTGTGAAGATTAACTGGGGAAATGTATTGCTGTTCTTTTGTTCTGAGACTCATATTTGTTTGGTTGAAGTGAAATTACGGAGCCAGACGAAATGTCTTGGTCTTTCCCTTGATAAACGTCGAAATTATTCAGCGAAACTCAAGCTATATAAAAAACCCCACTTAATGTCTGCTCCCTCGGGAAACAGATAGTTTTGTTTTCCTTCGAGTCTCGATGTTTCCCTCGACTTCGTCTCGAGAAATATCAAGACTCTTGGGAAAACGAAACTAACCGTTTCCCTCGGAAGCAGACATTAAGTGTATATTATTTAGTAACGGTTACAAAGCAAGTCTTATTCAAATTCTCCACAATAAAACGTCTGCGAGTGTCAGTATCGTCACTTTACTCACCGTGAAAATGATTTCAAACAGAAAAAACTGGAATCTTCTGAGCAGCAAATGCACGGCTATCTTTTTTTGTTACGCGCTGTCTAAAACCCCGACTATTATTAGTCCAAAATGCACAATTCTTTTTCAGCTCGAAGACGACCAGTTCCCCGACGATAATGCATGCTTGTTCTTCTTGATAATAGAAGTAGCGCGAGATCAAAAATGAAGATAAGGACTTTAGAAAGTGATACTGTTCGTCAAAATTGCACGTGGGGTGCTACAAACAGAAGCTTTGATTGGTCAAAATGTTTATTATTTATTTTCTGTCTGGGACAAAAAAAAGTTACTTAAATGAGTAATTAGAAAATCGCTTTCATCTATGTCGTGATAAGTTAGGATTCAATTAGGGATCAGCAGGTGCTCTGTGAGCCTGCAGTTTATTGTCCTCGTCCAATGGCTGGTCAGTGGTATAAAAGACTATCCCATAACACTGGCTATCTTTAGTTGTTGTCAGCTGTCGTACTGAGATAGATCCTCTATCTCAACGACCATGTCTCTTGCTGTTTCCTCTATCTCCATGTCCCTGGCTGTCTTTAATTGATAGATCCTCACCCCATATCTCCGACCAGGACCACTGACTGTCTTTATTTGTCAGTTGTCGTACAGTAGCGGTCTCACTGAAATAGACCTTGACCCTATCTCCATGACCATGCATGTCACTGCTGGCTGTCTTTAGTTGTCAGCTATCACACTGGCATTAAGATCCTGAATATATCTCCATGACCATGTTACTTGCTGGCCTTAGTTGTCAGCTGTTACACTGCGATAGATCACACTGGGATAATAACTCCATGACTATGTGCCAGGTTGTCTTTAGTTGTCATCAGCTGTCATACTGATGTATGTATGTTTTACATCACGCACCCATTAGGTGCAATGCTACAATGCGTTCGTAAGAGTTAGTGGAGAGCTTTCACTCTCTTCTGCCATCCTTTCCTGTCTCTTGCGAGGCGCGCCAGGTCTTCAAATGGCATCCGCTCACAGTCCTCGAGGAGGGACCCAGCTGGTACTACATCACCACCGTGAACATAGGCAACGAGCGTGCGCCTCGCCAAACGGTTTGCGGCCATACGCAAGATGTGGCCGAGATAACGTTGTCTGCGGCGGCGTATCGCGAGCACCAAGTCGAATATACGGGGTTGGATGCCGTTTCTCGGTAGTCTTCCTTGGTGATAACATGCAGGCATCTGCTGTTGAATCCGTTGATTGTCTTCTTCACGTTGACCGATAGTTTCCACGCTTCGCAAGCGTGTGCTAGTGTCGAACACACGGCAGTCTTATACAGCCTCAGCTTCATCGACAGTGGTAAGCGTTGGTCGGTCCACATATGGGATAGGGAGCTGAAAACAGATTGTGCTATCCCCATACGATAACTAACGTCCGCATTATCTTCACCGTCACACTGTAGCCGGCTGCCCAGATATTCAAACGCGTGCACGTTCTCTATTTGCTGTCCTTCGAGTATCACGTGATCAAGTTCTTTTCCCTTCGCTTTTCTTTTAACCTGTTGTACTGCCTTGTCCGGAAGGGTCCCTTGTCATACTGATATAGATCATGAAGTTATTTCCATGACCATGTCACTGGCTGTCTTTAATTGTCAGTTGTCATACTGAGATAGATCCAAACTCTGTCTCCACAACCATATCTCTGATTGTCTTATGTTGTCATCAGCTGTCCTACCAAGATAGCTCCTGACCAGGCTTATAGCCAGGATTTTGAGAGGGCGTCCAATCTTCGTGGTGCATATAATCCACCCAACACCCCTCCGGAAAAATATTTCTGGAAATTTACAAATCCGAAGGCTACCGCGATACGACAATCTCACATTGAAACTTCAGTACATCGGTATTAATAAGGAAGCAACTTCATGTTAGTGTCTGTGTGGTGCACTAAAGTATAATGTCAGATTCATTCTTGGTTTTTCGAACATTCTCAACTTTGCACCATTTGTGTTGTCATTATATCATGTATTGAATGCAATTATGACTCTTGACTTAGTGATATTGATAGGCTACTTTTTTGTAAAAATTTATATTTTATGTAAATCGTTGAGAATAATTTCCTTTATCTTTAAAACTTTGGGCATCCACGAAGCCATCCACTTTTCATTCCAGGGTGACTCCCATGATGCCCGGATGCCCTTCAGGCTAAAAGCCTGGTCCTGGACTAATGGGACTTGGACTGAGACCATTAGGTCAAAATTTCTATATCAGACTAATGGGTTGTGATCCCAAAAGTTTCAACTACAACACCAGTGGATAACATCGAATAATTTTTGTTTCTGACCAAAATTAATTGTTTGGAAAATACATGTGACAAGTGTGTAAACACAGCTAACAAACAAAGAAGTTTGGAAAAATGTACCTGTATGATTGAATTTTCTGAGCTGAAAGTGTGCCTGAAAGCTGTGCTCATACATTTTAATGATACATGTACATGATGCAGGGTTTGAATAAACATTTCAAAAGTGCATTGTGAAAATATTGTTGAAAAAGTAGGGGGGTGGGGTGGGCTGGGACTGAACCCCCCCCCACCCCCAACCCCACCCCACCCCCCCTCCCAATTTCAACTTCCACTTTTGCTTCAGTATTTCAGACAGAATTGGTGTTGGAGTTCTGGATTATACTAGAATTTGAAATGCTGTGCAAAAAACAACGCATTTATTTAAGCTTGTTTCAAACATCAAACTCATCAGTATGTAATTCGAACCTTTCCAAGCATTTTACTCATTAAATGTGACATTTCAAACTGCAGGTGAAACAACAGTGTCAGAAATGTGTCAGAAATGTGTCTGAAATGACATGTGTTTGTTTTATTTTTGTGCTCAAAATCTCACTGCATTATGAAGGATAAATTTACAGTAGCAGTGTTTGTTTCAGAACGTTTTTATTGTTATGATGCGATGTAACATGAGAACTTTCCAAAGCTGTTGTTTTGTTTTGTAATAAACCAAAACACGCTGTGCAGAAGTTATTGGAGGGCACCCAGCGGTTACTTTGCATTGCGATTTTGGAATTTTTGTTTGTTTTAGATCGCATAATTATTTCAAAAAGTGCATCACGATTTGTGAATTGCAATATGTAATGGGTCATTCCAGAAAAGATCCATACCTCCCCCACAGAGGAAATTTGTGCCATCTGGGGAGGGGAGGGGGGTAAATCTACTTCTGATAATAGTAAAATGTACTAGGACATCCGAAGGGGGGAGGGGGCAGGGTTCTGCCCAGGACCATGCGAGTGCCGGGTACCTGCAGGCCTGAGGGCATACCCCCCCCATCCCCCCGCCGACAACTTTTGAAATTTTGCGCGACATCAATAAACAAAGTGCGAAGTGATTAGCAGGAATATCGTATTTCACTGAATCACCAGTAACTAGTATTGTGAGCATGTAGTGCTGAACTTCATCTAATAATATTGTTTGAATAAAAAGATTATATTATAAAATATATATTAAAAATTATATCTATAAAATATATATTAAAAATACAAGAATGGGGTTTTCGTATTGCATATTTGATACTTTTCGAGTGCCGGGCAGAAGAGTCCGCTTTGGCATGAGTGCCGGGCGGCACTGCTGAGTACTGGGTGCCGCCACCCTGCACCGCCCACCGTGGGCAGAACCCTGAGGGGGTCACCTTCCTCCATGGGGGAGGTGTGGATGTTTTCTGGAATGACCCAATTCAAACCCTGAATGGTCTAATCATTAAACTACTATATGTACCAGAAATGTAAAAATTACAAAATTTTCTACTTAGTCTAGTAACTTCATACCTGGTAACAAATGGGGTAACTTGATCAGCACTATCTGGGTAATCTCAAGAATGTTTCTTGGCACTCAATTTTTCCTTGTCCTTGTCTTCAAAAGCACCATCTGGTGTTTTCATATTTTTGTTGATTAGAAAAAGTCCAAGTATAATAAACGATGCTCCCATCCACCAGCGAAGAGATAATATTTCACCAAACACAACCATGCCAAACAAGGCCTGCAAAAGTAAACAACTTTATTTATTGAGATTAGTATCATGACAGATACTTAGATATTACTGACACCCTTAAATCTGACAATTTTGTACGCTTGGCACTCAGCAGTGGTACTCACTAGCATACAAAAATTGTAAAAATATTGTATGTTAAGGTGGATTTCCATTCAACTTTTTTTTTCGAGTGAGCATGAACTTTTTGCAATCGCTTTCTTTGTTTCATGCCTTCTCGGGTGGAACGGAGCTGGTCCAGAGCCCATAAGACAAAAGAAAGCGATCGCAAATCATTGATCGTGCGACAAAAAGCACTGAATGGAAATCCACCTTAAGGCAATGGCCCTGAGTGTACAAAAAATCTGAAAATTTTGTATGCTTGGCAATGGCCCCAAGCGCACAAAAAATCAAAAACATTTTGTAAGCTTCGCAGTGGTGCCAAGCGTATAAAAATTGTTAATTTGCTACCTAGCCCGATTAGCCTTCCAAAAAGATTTTTGCAATGCACTTTTGAAATGTTAATGTAAATGCTGAAATACTGTTTCTACTAATTTGCAACTTACACTAAAGATGAAATTTGAAGCACTATTAGTTATCATTGCTTGAGCAGAAGATGATGAATTTCTCAATGACTTCACAAACAAAGTCCACATCAAGCCATTAAATAAAAACATTAAACCAAACAGGATGATTCTTGATAGGAAAACAACCTAGTAAAAAAATTAAAGATATTCTTAGCTACTTCAACTTTTCCACAACAACTTACAATGTCGTTTACTTGCTGGAAAGTAAATTAAAACGCATTAGAGTATACTGCTCTATTTTGTACATGTACAGAAGTACAGAACAATACATGGATGTTTGGAAATATGAAATTATTTCTCGTGTTGAACAGGATATACCGACTCGCTCGCCTTACTCACTCGTGAAATATCCTGGTCAACACTCGAGATAAATTCCATATTTTCGCACATCCGTGTATTACTCTCTATAAAAACTAAATAATAACTTACCTGTTTACAGTGAGAAGACGTTTCCTTCCACAATGGCACGTGCTTGCAAAGAGCTGTTTGGAACATTTCTTCGGAGGAAAGAGCGAGTTTTACACAAAGTGAGGCCATTGCGGCACAGAAGCCAGCAGAGAGAGCTAGCCCAAGGCTTAACATTATTATTTAATAAGCAAAACTAAACAAAATCGATAGTTTATCTCTAAACTAAACACAAAATGTTCAGAACGTTTACTCCATTTTGTAATTTTGTACTTCGTGCCATTCGTGGTCCCCAGGCCTCTTGGGTAAAATCGAATACGAATGGGGTTTTCCGATTGGCTATAACGAACCAATCATATTGCAATTACAGATTCGTTTCCATGCTCGTTGCGACTTTAACCAATCAGAAACCTTTAGTATATAGTTAGTAGGAAATTTCCAGATTCTCAGGAAATCCTGACTTGAAAAGGAAATTTGCAGGATGAGTTAAAATCTCAGGAAAATCAGGAAATCTCAAAAAGTCTATAGTAGATCGAGAAAATTTAACGTGCCTTTATAAGTCTTATTACAGTGGCGCAACTACCTATTGGGAAGGGTGGGTAAACCCCACGGGCCCTGAGCAAAAGGAATTAATTAGGGGCCCCGAGCATTTTGTGGCGAGATCCGTTGGTTCCATAGAACACCCCTTTCTGATGGTTATAACTGCCCTCAAAATGCAGGAAATAGCATGTCAGACTTCAGAGCATTTGAAAATCAAAAATTTCCTGGGGGAGCATTTCCCCGGACCCTTCCACTGGTTTGTCGCACCTTCAGGGCCTGCCACTTTGTCTGACAGTCTTGAGTCTTACACCGAAAATCTTCTCTTGGGGGTGGAGGGATGCCTTGACCCATACGCAGGGGCGGCGCGACCGGGGAGATTTTGGCGAGAGTGTGCACTGACTTTTTAACCAATCCGCGGAGATTGGGTAAAATGTCTGCGCGCAAGCTATGATTGAATGAATGAATGAATGAATGAATGAATGAATGAATGAATGAATGAATGGAATGAATGAATGAATGAATGAATGAATGAATGAATGAATGAATGGAATGAATGAATGAATGAATCTATTCAAATAATCTACCATTTCAGAGACCCTAGATTCAAAACTTTTCTGGGGGAGCATGCCCCCAAACCCCCCTTGAAATGCGGTCACTAAATCGGAAAGGACCCCCGAAGTAATCAATCCCACGGGCCCCCAGATAGCTAGCTGCGCCACTGAGTATAAGATTGCACTGCAGTGCATGTCTCACTCAATCTCACGTTCCCCTTACCCAGCGGGCGGGAAACGGGAGGCTCTGGGATAATCCGTTCACGCCATCACAGGATTCTTGTTATCCGGAAGAAGAGTAATCGTGTTCATCAGCCAATGAAATATCGATGTGAAACGGATTATCCCAGTCTCTCGTTTCCCGGGTGGGGAAGGTGGGCTCTGGGAACGAGAATGACCCTTAATTAAAAATCATTTCATGAAGGAAGTCAATATTTAATCAATGTCTATAAATCGGATAAAACATCGATTAATAATAAAACATCAATGTTTTATCCAAAGCTAATAACAGACACTTGTGGATAAAATAAAATTTAGCTTTTCCTGCTAAGTTAAAATTATTTGTTTTTACTTTTTCTATGACTTCCTAACACAGTATTCATTATATAGACTTGGCGTTTGTTAAACTGCATATGAAGTGAAAATTAAGTTTGTCTTATAGAACACTTAAAATTACAAAAGTATAATATTTTGCAGTTTTTGTTTCCTTGCTTTGTTGTGGAGATATTTCAGTTTGATATGTAAATGTCACCAGTGCCGGATTAACCTTCCCAGGGCCGGGTGAACTGAAAGCGTAGGTTGATTGGATCATCGGAGGTTCGTACTTAGGCTGCCTCAGGCGCCACTCCCCTCCCGCTTTCAAACAGAATGGAGCCCGTGGCTGAGATAGCGTGTGATTTCCTCAGGCTAGTTTGGGCTTTCGGTAACAATGCTTACGACGTACGCAAATGGACAACTATGCATAAGAACAATAGATTTCACTATTAATGACCATCTGTGTACGTCATAAAGCCTGGCTCTCATATGTCGCCGATCGTTGGCGATTTGTGATTTAGATGCATGTTAAAACGGGAAGTGCAGCAGCATGTTAAGTAATAAAGAACAATGCAGAAAAGCAGTGCTTTTATTCTTTTATTTAACATGCATCTAAATCATGGGTCGGCGACGATCGGCGACATATGAGAACCAGGCTTAAGGCATTGTTAACAAGAAACCCAAATTTCCCCAAAACAAACTATCCACGGCAAATTTTGAGAGTTGATAGCGCGAAAACTACGCATCAGATTCTCTTGAAATTTTCAGTGAGTGCTCCTGTCATGCTCCTCTGTACAATAAAACAACAAAAATTCCAACGTATTTTTCACTTCATAGACACTTTAAGTTTGGTTTGATAATAGCAAAGATATATAACCCTTCTGATAACTCATGCACTTGTGACGTCAAAATGTTTAATTTACATTTCAAACAAACTGAAATAGCTGAAAAACGAAGAAAGAAACCAAAAACTGCAAAAGATGTTACTCTGTCATTTTAAGTGTTCTTTCAAACAACTTAATTTTCATTTCATAGGCACTTTAAGTATTAAAGATAAATTATTCGTGTCCGATATTTATGGGCATCTACAATAACTCATCGTTGTAAATGCCCTTCAAAAACTCACTACAGTATAAGCAAAATATAAATCAGTACCATGTCGGTGTCTATATGTGCTAGAGACACGTTTGCCGTTTCGATAAATATCTTGCTGAATTTTACGGTTTACACAAAATCAATCTTCAAAATTTAACGTCAATGAACTTACGAAATGGTTCGTTTTTGAAGCCGTTGAATAAACTCGCAGTTTGTGTTTTATCAGGTATAAAACACTCGGCTATTACCTTGTGTCTTTATAGAGATGGTGGTAAAGGGTATTTTCGTGAACCGTGAATTACCAATATTTTTTTGAAATGTGAAATGTTAGATTTTTGTGTCGTAAAACATGATTTGTATCACAGCTGTGAATGTCGATAATAAATGCCCGTCAAATGTGAATTAAGTTCTCAATTTGTCGTGAACTGTGATTTTGCTTCACCTATTTCATAATTTCTAAGCTTATAAAGTTATACGTTATTAGTGCTTTCAGCTCTGTTTTTGATAACTTACGACAGCTTGTACAGCAAAAACATACGAAAAAACTTATAAAATTAACAAAGAATCATCATTATTCAAGACTTGCGAAAAATGCGCCGCCAAAGTATCTTGCAGTCTGCTTACTTTCTAAAGCCTTCGATCCTTTTCGTCAGCATTTCGATGATTTTGTAATAAAATTGAAATGTCACCAATGCTTTTTGTGATACGTAAAATGGCCGTTTTATCACTCGTAAAATGTGAAATAACCATTTTATTGCGGGTGAAACGTGATCCCCCCTTTACCATCATTTTTATACCATGATAAAACACACTGCTCTTTATTAAGGCTCGTTACACAGGCGATTTGGCTGCGATTTATCGCCTTCTGACGCATGAAATCGAATGAATTGACTTACGAATGTATAGACGAAATCGGAGTTTCGACTGCGCATACAATCTGAGTCGGGATAAAACGTAGTTCATTTATAACATGAGGCTGAAGCAGCCGTACTTGTAAACATAACATTTCTGATTTCAGAAACTTTTTAATGTTTAGGTATTCTATAAGGATAAAATGTGCTTATCCTTGACAATAATCCTAAACGTAGTGTCCAAAAATAATGAACTCAAAACATGAAAAAACAGTCCCAGCCTATGTTATCTTCCCGTTATGCTTTAATAGACACGATGTAATTTGCATAGGGGCCCAAATTGAATAGGAAACTAATTTGCATGTGGGCCAAAATGAAACTACGATTTGGTGTATTGAACTTTTTGTGCTGAACTATATGGTTCAATACTTTTGCGAGTCATCCACTCAATCCCATGCGTCAGGATGAGAAAAATCGCAGCAAAAATCACCTGTGTAAACCGGCCTTTCAACAGCACGTGAATATCTTCGTAATGGCAAGTTATGTCAGAAGTAAATGTCAAGCCCTGATAACTACTTCTTGTTGATATAGGTCAATCATTAAACTGTTCGTAAACATAATTATAATCCAACCCTGCTAGCAGTGGAGCTTGAGTGTCACAGTAAAATATGTCTATTCTGTAGTTCAGCATAAGTTCCATGATAGCACACAATCCACAAATATAGCCTAGAATTATCATGGAAATTTATGGCAGAATTTTTCAAGTAGAATTCATGTATATTGATCAGGTTGTGATGTGAAATGAAAGGTCAGATTGGATGGTAAAGTCGTTCACTGACAAAATATTTCGGTTTATAGTAGTGTTCCATGACCATGATTGTGATTAACAACATCCACCACCGTCGTTAGATCGACCACCGCCCATTGGCATGGATGGGTTGGATGGAGAATGTTGTGGGCCCAGCTTGATTCCATTTGCCTAAAAAGACAGATGTCACAAGTTCCTTAAACTGCCCATCTCATGCATGTTTGGGACTTATTATTATTCAAAAATCATTAATAACGCATGAGGAAAACACAGAGAAGTACAAAAAATCCTCCTGATTTACATGAACTTCAGCTTTGATTTTCTTGGCTCAAGGCTACAGTCATGGTCATAAAGGGACAGCAGTGCAAATGAAGAGTCTGGTAGCCTCACACAAGAAAAACTAATACATCGCCTTGAATCCTTACGTAACAATCTCTCCCCTCCCCCCTCCATCAATGTTGTTTCATTTTATACTTGGTGTGATATAACGACGAAAAAGAGCAATAGAACGGCAACATTGAAAGGGGGGGAGGGGGGGCAACTTCGAATGCGTAGTGGTTTTTACGAACTGGGTTTTTGGCCATGACTTAGTTTCCACTCAGGAAAATCGTCCGCAGGACCGGAACGGACAGAGAAGTTTTCTTTGTCTTGTGAGTTCTCGGTCGGAACTAATAACTTTAACACAAAGGAAACTTTCCTGTCCATTCCTATCCTACGGAAGATTTTCCTGAGTGGAAACTAGCCTTTAGACAACGTTGTTTTTCAAACTTACTACGCTAATGAACATACTACATGGGTCGTTTTTGAAGCTATTCAAAAAATTCGCAGTATATACGTGTTTTATTTCCTCATATTTTAAATACATAATCTTGTCACTTTCTGATAGGAATTGCGTAATATTATCATCAACTAAAGTTTCATCCTGATGCTTTTTCTTCTGCTAAAGTTAGTGCACTATTCACAGAAAATGACGTCAACCCAGGGCCACGCAAAGATGTTTCACAGTGATTCAGTGGAATACGAAGAGAGTTTGCTCTGAACTTTACATAGACCTGTTTGGAAAAAGTTACTCAACTCTCAAACTCCACAAAACTCTTGCATTTCCCTGGGTTGACGTTATTTCCTGCAAATTGGGGGCCCAAGTAAAATCATTTGAGTTAAACAGAGTAAAATAAAGCTTTTTGGGAGCAGACTCAGACTAGAATGGAATAGTCACTCATACCTCATTGTTTATGTCAAATACACCTTCCTGAATTTTCTTGTAAATTTCTTTAGCTGTGTCAATAAATGCCTAAAAGAAAAAATAAACAACTTAAAGTGGCTGCCTATGGTTATTTTCACAGAAGACTGGGACTGTAATAGTCTAACCTGAGTATTGCAGGTTAGCAATAGTCATACGTTAGTTTGTATAAAAAGAAATTCATGTATAATACCATTAAGCAATATATGGTCCTATTTTAAAAACATTGTGTGCTCATGACAGTACATCAAATTGTTATTCTGTCAACACAGCAACTAGCCATAGCAATTTTTCAAATTATTTGCTGATTTAGACTAGCCCTGTATCTACTTCAGTTTCATATGAAACAACTGAGGCAATAATCAGCAAAATGCAGTACCTCCTCAACATTAGCGGCCGTTTTGGCAGAGGTCTCCATGAAGATTAGCCCATGCTCCCGAGCAAAAGATTCACCCTACAAGAAATTACAATAAACAAAGTTATGACAATATTGTATTATTTCTACAATGGTGTTATTTATAATTACAAGAAGAAAAAGTTAAGATTGGCCATCTTTAGTTTAACATCAAATTTTCAAAACAGCATAATACCTCTTCCCTCTTTACTTCACGTCTTGCTTCAAGATCACTAAAAGTGAGAAATGAATAATACAAATTTAGTTGACCAAATACAGTACATGTATTACAATCAGATGGATACTTTGGATAGATGTGATCTTTAAGACAGGCATTTGAGCAGGGGTGCACCAAGAATTCCCCGACACAGGGGCTAAGGTCCCCAACAGGGGCACTAGTAAGGGGTGGGTGGGTGGTCCAGTGGCATAGCCGAGGGGGGGTGTGTGTGAGGGGGAAACCCCCCCCCCCTCAATGGTCTCCAAGACCCATCTTGTGAAAAGTTTAAATCTGTGGAGAAACTTGTAAGGAGGGGTTACAGTTGTTTTAAGTCCGAGTGAGTAGACAATTATATATATATAAAAATATTTACTATATATATATATATATATATATATATATATATATATATATAAATATTTACTATATATATATATATATAAATATTTACTATATACAGTATATATATATATATATATTTTAACTATATATATATATATATATATATATATAACAAAGTGTTGCGATAAAAAATATCGAGTATAAAATCGTACGGATAGAGTGCTCAATGCGTAAGCAGAGCATAACATAAGATGAAAAACACACAAGTTACTTCATAAAGTTCTTTATGAAGTAACTTGTGTGTTTTTCATCTTATATATATATATATATATATATATATACAAAAATATTTACTATATATATATATATATAATTAATATGAAGAACGTTCTCTGATCAAATATATTTATTTCGAGCTTTCGGCCACCAGTCTGTGGCCTTCAACGAGAAGGGTGTGAATGGAATATGATATGTTACAGTGAGCTTGAATAAATTATAAGGATGAGTGACAGCTAGATATTAATACATACGAATAACTATAATTAAGTGCGGCATAGTTTATTTATAAGAATGTTGTATTGGCTTGGCAATGTTTTGGCGTTGTACAACATTCTTATACAACATTCTTATAAATAAACTATGCCGCACTTAATTATAGTTATTCGTATGTATTAATATCTAGTTGTCACTCATCCTTATAATTTATTCAAGCTCACTGTAACATATCATATTCCATTCACACCCTTCCCGTTGAAGGCCACAGACTGGTGGCCGAAAGCTCGAAATAAATATATTTGATCAGAGAACGTTCTTCATATTAATTATGCCTTTACCTGATCGCGCCTCATCTATATTTTCATATATATATATATATAAAAATATTTAATATATATATATAAATAAATATTTACTATATACAGTATATATATATATATATATATATATATATATATATATATATATATAAATAAATATTTACTATATACAGTATATATATATATATATATATATATATATATATATATATGTAATGTTTCAAACACGAGCGGCCGTGTTGTATTGAATTATACAATCACGAGCCGAAGGCGAGTGATTGTATAATTCAATACAACAAGGACGCGAGTGTTGTAAACAACTTGTGAAATGAATAAATAGTAAAAATCCCTTTGGGATAATCATATTGCGATGCTAATTAGTTACAAGCACTAGTGGTTTGTATGGGGTTTACAGGGGTATACATGTGACGTAATTACTGAAATTGGATTGGCTGCAAAACTCATGAATTATTAATGAATTTCACAAATATATATATAGCACTCTGGGCCCATGCGCTTGTCTCGCTATCTGAATGTACTTCACCGATGCTGTCCCACATGCGGTTGTCACCGACGATCGCATGTGTATAAGTAATTGATGAAATTCATTCAGATTGTTCCAAGCTACACTGATGAGCTGTAGTACAGCGAAACATGTGTCTGTAGATTGAAATATATATATATATATATATATATATATATATATATATATATATATATATATATATATTGCAGGTATGCATGTGCTATAAGTTACAATATTACCAAAACCGATGATGCGCGGCATGGCCCAAAATAAACATGTCATGTTTTCCGTCAAAACATTAACGAATCCGTCTGCATTCCTTGCCTTTGAAATTGACACCGTGAGATCACTGCAATATGATTGGTCCATTTGCTACTTTTGAATTCTCTAGCCAAAAAGGTTTAGGAATGCGGACAGATTCGTCAATGTTTTGGACAGAAATCATGACGTGTTTATTTAAGGCCATGCCGCGCATCATTGGTTTTGGTAATAGTAAGAGTCTATACAAAATGCTTCCAACTTGTTTTTACATTTACAACTTTTTATAAATAAATCTAAAGATATTATGACATGTATCATTCTATGTTCTGGTTTGATTTCAACAAAATTATGTAATTTATGGCTTTCAGATTACTCTTAAATATTTGCCTCAAAATGCAGGAAATAGTGTTTCAGAGACCCTAGAAATCCAAAATTTTCCAGGGGACCCCCCTAGGAGATCAAGGTTCTTGCCCCCCCCCCAAAAAAACAAACCCCAAGACCCTGGCTACACCACTGGGGGGTCTAGAACAGCTTTTCCCATTTTTTCAGCATGAAATTATTGCAATAACCAACAAGTTACAGCATTTATTTTCAAGGTACTGTACTATTCAAATCAGTAGAGCGAGACATAGGTGATGTTTTCATCACTTCCGTGACAAGCGACAGTTTCATTAACCGCAGATCAATTTCAAAGCAATCATGAAGTGTAGTATTATGTACCACGTGATAGCTTGTTTACGATTAACAATTGGATGTTTATCACGTGGTACATAAGAATACACCTCGTGATTGCTTTGAAACTGATCCGTGGTTAATAAAACTGACACTTCGGAAGCGATAAAAAAATCATCCATGTCTCGCTCTACTGATTTGAGTAGTATCAATTAAGAAAAATCTGTTGAACACCTAGTGTGGTCATTAACCTTTGCCATTTTTGTCCAATATTGCAATCCATATCTGTATCCGGTGTTTCTAAAGGAGTTTCATTTCACTATTAAAGCATTAATTACTGATGTGTCTGGCTTAATCTGTTAAAAAGTTCTTGGCCAATTGTTAAAAATACAATTTTTCTTCCAGATCATTTCCTGACAAATCTGTAAATTTTCCCCGGTGAGGGGGCTTCTGGCAACACCCTTGCATTTGAGTCAGCCTCAAGAGTTTCTGACTTAGAGAGTTCACTGCATGTGGTAATAAGTACCCACCTTTTATTTCCAATCAGCATAATGACCATATTAGAACTGGAATGTTGGCGAGCATCTTCAAGCCAAGTAGTTAGGTGATTAAATGTATCTCGTCTAGTTATATCATAAACTAACAACGCCCCAGCTGCTCCACGGTAATATGATCTCGTAATTGAACGGAATGACTCTTGGCCAGCCTTGAAAAAATAGTCATAAAGTTAATAAATATATCAACTCATCATGCTAAATTGTAGTCTGGCACATTGCAGAGCAATTATAATAAAATACCTGTCCACTCTTCAATTAGTCTTTAGATACAATTTTTTTTTATTTTCTTTTATTTACTTAAATATAAACCAGGATTCACTTAAAATGATATCTTTTAATGTAAAGTTGAAGATTTAAATTGGATGCTAGACAGCTGACAATTTAAAGAAAAATATTATAAAACACAATCTATTAAGATAAACTTCTTGAAAAACCTAAGATATGGATGAAAAACAAGGCAAAAAGATGAAACCTTAATGGTAATATTTCGACTTTTAATGTTCCAAAGTCATCATCAGACCAAGTAACTAAAATTAAATATCAATGTTATTTATATTTACAAGGGGAAAAATAAACTGATAAGCTAACTGTTAGATTACAATGGTCAAAGCAGGACTACAAAATTCAAATTATCTACATAGATAATATTAATCTTCCTATACCTGTCAGCTTTTGTAGTCTATACACTAGCCTATCATCTGTTTTATATATTTTAAAAAATTCAAAATTTCAAATTTGAATTTTGTAATCCTACTTTGACCATTGTAATCTAACACTTAACTTATCAGTTTATCTTTTTCCTTGTAAATATAAATAATATTGATATTTAATTTTAGTCACTTGGTCTGATGATGACTTTGAAATAGAGTTGAGATATTACCATTTCCTCTTTTTGTCTTGTTTTTGATCCTTCGGTTGTATTTTATATTTACAGTACTGCTCAGAAATAACCTAACAAAAACCAAAGTCAAACCTAGGTTTAACCTCAGCTTAATGAATCATAATATAACTCTGTCCAGTGTTAGTTAAACTGTCTCTAAATCACTATGAATCAAAATATGGACTGTTTTCTGTACTACTAGATAATTTTATTGTGCTTTACTACTAAGAGTTTATTACCATTTCTATCACTGTTTAACTTAACCTCAACTGCATTGTTAGGTTATTTTTGAGTGGTACTGTATATTTAAATTGTATGTGTTTGTTTGTTTGCAATGAAGTTAATCAAATAATTTAAAAAAAACAAGGCAGTAATGAATCATCTCCAATCGGAACCAAATCCTAACATATGGAAATCAGAAAAGTGGACTGGTATTTTATAATTGTAGGAAAAATACTCTCAAGGTCAGACTAGAAATTTATAGAATTGCATGGAGAATCAAATTTAGGCTGCCACTTTGAGCAGGCATCTTGTGAAAATGGCATGGGCTTGTACAGGAAAATGAATGGTTTTCATGGCATTCACAAATAAAATTTCAGTTGCAAATCAGTTTTTCATACATATTTTTACTGGAATTCTACAATTGATGGCAATTTTTCAAACCTGTGGCCACTGCAATTTTTTTACAACAGGCAAGCTTTTCATTAAATTTGAAAATTTTCCAGTCTGGTCTCAAGGTACAGGGGATCATTGCACCCCTCAACACTCAGCAGTCCATAGAATTGCCTTGTTCTTTAACCCTTTCCCTATTAAGCCACCCAAAACCAGCCACTTTGTAATTTTAGTCAGTCTAAAACCCTAATCAAACGAGAACGCAAGTCATCGCAAGTTGGCAGTGATGCTATCTCAGCCAGCTGCTCTGAATAGTTTCCTGAAAATATTATGCACCGTGACTAAGTTAAAACTTGTTTAAAACACTCATGAAACCTTTATTTTGTTAATTTGGGTGTTCAAATGACCACCACAGAAATTCTGACTGCCAACTTGCGATAACGTGCATTCTCATTTGATTAGGGCTTAACACCAAGATGATTTTACTCGTCAAGTGACAACACCTAGGAGGGAAAGGGTTAAAAAGAACCCACTAATTTGAGCAGCAATGAGGTTTTTTGAAGAATGAGGTAATAATTCTACACACCACTAACTTGGGGGGGGGGTTAGCATACCAGTCCTTTTCGGGAGCAAAATTACACGTGTGCGATAATTCACACGCGTAAATAATTTTGCCCGTGCGAGTCGCACTTGCGTTTAAAATTATCAATTATGGCACAGAAATATGAACCTAACTTTTATATTTCCTACACATCTGAAAAAGAAAGCTGCGTTGCTTCCCGCTGTGAAAACTGTTACAGTCGCCTACGCTTAAAGACGATATACATTACATTGCAAAGACCATCGTTGTGAGATCTTGCGTTACACTGTGATATCTTGCGTTAAGCTGTGACACCTTCCATTAGCCTACGTTGTGAGACATTACGTGAGATGTGACATAGTACTGAAACTTTCACGCATTTTCACAATTGCAATGTGAATGAACAATTGAACATGGCTTTTCACGCGTGCGATAAACAGCACGCGCAGTTGGGTTCACGCGTGTGCCAACGCGTGCGCGTGCGATCGCACGCATCAAACGAAAAGGACTGGCATACACTTGAATTGACCTGGGATCTAGGACAGAACTAACAATTCTTTTACATAAGTCTATAATGGTCACCCAATCAAATACTAACCCCACACGATCAGGCTTTTAAGTGTCAGCCACTCTGCATTCTGAGGGGGCCAGAAAAATCCCACCAAGGTACTTTTGGTGCATATAGACACACAAACGCTTTGCCTGGTGGGTGATTTGGTGTAAAATGAGAAATTTGCTTTGGAAAATGGCTACAGCAGTCAAATGGCATACAGCAACTGTTACTAACAGACTGTTATGTTAACAAACAAATTTATTTTTGAATCTTCAATGGTCAAGTCAAGCTCTTATATAGGTATATTAGCTTTCTGGGTCAATCTGGGAAAATGGGGGTAGAAAATAGTCACATGGATTGGCCAGGAAAGTACTCGCCATTTTGAATACTGCACATTTAAAGGTCTAGGTACAAAATTAATTTGCTGTGGTGGAACCCATGTGAATCATTTGGTGAATAGATTTTCTCAACAAAAATATTGGTGGGGATACCCAGGGATCAGTGGTAGCACACCATTAAACAGCATGCACAGGGATGGATCAAGCATGAGTGGGGCCCTTGCACATTAGCAGCTGACTCACATCTGCCCCCCCCCCCTCCCCGCAAAGTCACAAAGGGACTTGAAAAATCAGAGAAAATTAACAAAAAAATGCAAATAGAGCAGCCAGCTGTGAATAGCTATCTTGTAAAAATGTTTGTGTTTATCTATGGTACCAAACCTACATTTCTGGAACTCTGCTTCTATTTCTAAGATATTCAGTATATCTACTTAAAGGCCCCAAAAATCCGCAGGGTCCCCCAAAAGCCTAGGGCCCTGACACGTGCCCAAGGTGACCTCCCCTTGATCTGTCACTGAGTATGCATCACCTGTGCCTCCCCCAAAAAGTTAGCTTTTTTTTAAATTAAAGAATGTTTAACGAGTAGCTGTGTGTTATCTCTTCTATAAAATCATCTTGAGTTTGTCTAATAAGAGACTTCACCACTTCGAGGAGCATGTCAAACAAATTTAGTTTTACATTCTAAATAATTTCAGAAATTAATAACAAAAAAATTAACAAACACACACACATTGAACTTAACTATATAAAATATATATATATATATATATATATATAAAATACAAAAATAAAACAACAACACAACAATCTCAAAACACCTTCCTTTCCCTTTATATACAAGGCACAAAAGCTTTTGGAGAATCGAGCATAAATTCATTATAAAACTTTTTTTAATGTATCTTTTACAACGGAAGAATAGCAATAAATTAAGACTGATATTAAATAAAATATCCTCTAGAGAGCGTTATGGATTTATATTGACATGTTTGCAAAACAACGACAATAAACAGCCAAAACTTGGAAAGATGAATATATCTCGTTTAAAGAACAACACATTTTCATAGTGAACATAAAGCTTACCGTATCCCATATCTGTAATTTGATTTGTTTTCCATCAATAGTTATCATCCTCGCCCCAAATTCAACACCTTAAAAGCGTAGAGAAACCAAAACAAATTGATAAATGAGAAAAGAAATGCCGAGATCTAGAAGCTACGCTTCGTTAATTCATTCAATCATTTGGCATCGAAGCGTAGACGGTAGAGAGCATCAAATATATCTATCTTTCCAAACGTTCCCTTGAACTTACCTATAGTTAGATCGTGCACAGGTTGAAACCGTTTGTCTGTGAACTGAAGTAGAAGACATGATTTCCCAACGCCTGTATTTTGAAAAAGAAAAAGTAACCATTTTCAATACACAAATCGTACACTTCTTTCTTCCAGAAATTAAGATGGCCGCTGTCAGTGTCACCCATCGTCTTTTGTTAACATTGAGTTAAATTACGTGAAAACGATATAAATAATGTCGACTTTCACAACCATATTTTCTTCGTACCCGTATCTCCGATAATAATATACTTAAAAAGATAGGCATACGACATTTTTCAAGCTGATCTCGAAAACAACAGATCAAAGTTCTTTTGATGTCAGCTCTCTGACTAATTTATGAGTGACGTCAATCTGCGCATGTTCCCTGGGTCATATCACCAGTTCTGAAAAAAGGCGCAACGTGTCACTTGATGTCGAAATATGGAGGATTTTGACCGTTTTTAATAGCCTCGAAATCATTGCTAAATTTTGGCTTTTTTGAAGGGTTTCATCCTGATAATCATAGAATTAAAGAAAGATTTGTGACTGGATAGTGATGACAGCTGAATAAAACTTTTCTGAGCTTTCGGCCCGAATCACGGGCCTTGTTGACAGAATATTGTCTCATGTGATTCGCATAATTACAATTATGAATATGATATTTTATTTTATGTTTGAAGCTTAATGCGTTTTCATGCTGTTCGTATTAAATTCCTTTGCTACTATCTTCATAATTTGGTCCAATAAGACCACAAATTTACACTAAACCAGGATTAAAGCTACCGTTTACATGAATCCTTTCAGACTATGTATACAGGTCGGTGGTCCAATAAAAATCGTGCTTGTATTTTAATTACAAATGCTGGGGCAACCTAAATTGAATGTTTCCCCAGTAAAGCCTGGTTTTCATATGTCGCCGATCGTCGGCGTTTTAACATGCATCTAAATCACAAATTGCAGCAGCATGTTAAGGTGGCTCCTTACAGTTTCTTGAAAAATGGAAAATACAACTTTGAGAGTCCAAAAAACGTACATAAACAATTCGAAAAAATAATAAAACTAAATGTTATGCATAGTTAAACAGTCTGACAATCAGAAACTGTTACCAAATAAATACCAACAGTCGTTTCTATGGCAACAATGACGTTTCAAAACGGCTGCCAATTACCCTTCAAACTAATTTAACTCGAAAAAAACTTTGGTGACCTCCAATTTTTTTTTCATTAGAACTTTTCTTGAAGTATGAGTAATCAATAGGCCGATTTTAAAAAAATTCTGTGGAACGAATACTTTTTTTTCCGGAAAAATCATGTTTATTAATTTTTAAAAAATTTCGTTCTACAGAATTTTGAAACGAAAATTACGTCTGTCTTAAAAAGAACACTTAAAATGATGAAGTAACATCCAGACTTTTGCAGTTTTTTGTTTCCCTGCTTCATTGAGATATTTCAAGATGTTGGATATGCAAATTAAACATTTTGACGTCACACGTGCATATTGCATAACGAGTTATCGGAGGTTATATATCTTTGCTATTAGCCTATTATGTTTTGGTGTTGTGGGAGAAACACTTCCACACGCTTGATTTCATAATGACGACAATATAGACCATGTACTTTAATCATGACCACCGTTTTAAATATTCTTGTGCATCTAAATGAGCCTTTCTGGCCTCGTTATAAAGCAAAGATTCTTTTGAATTATATTACAGACACACAAACGAGGCCAGAAAGGCTTATTAAAATGCACATAAAAGAATATTCAATTCAGTCACCATTTTGAAAGTCATTCCGAGAAGTCATTATGCACATGTGACGTCAAAATGTTCAATTTGCATATCAACTACTTCAAATACTCAACGAAGCAAGGAAACGAAAAACTGCAAAAGATGTTACTTTCGGTACGTTATTAGTGTTTTCAACTTGAGTTGGTAAAGCTTTTTCGTATGTTTTTGCTGTACAAGCTGTCGTAAGTTAAACTCAGACACAGGAGCCCATCTTGGCAGAGCGTGGGTAACCTGTGGCACACTCGATCGTGGTGTCTTTAGGAAAATAATATTTCCTCTCCCTCCCCCCTTTCCCCCCGTTTTTTTCCTCGCTTCCGGTAACCGTTTTCCGTATTTTTTTAAATCCCCTGCCACAGTCCCCCGAGCGTCTTTCGAGTCCGCCACAAGTGCGCACGTGCTGCCAAGATGGGCTCCCTGTTAGCCTCCTCCGCAGGCATCTCTATTAATTTTATAAGAGAAGTCAGAAGAGAATTTGGGTTACCTGTGGTATAAGCTCAAGCCTAGGCTCCCTGTTACTCAGAGAAAAACTCTGAGCTTCAGACGGGACTCGAATCCACAACCTTCCGAATGCCAGCCGGACGCTCTCATCATTGAGCCACTGGAACTCAGACGGTAGACCGAGGTTGTTTTCGATATTTATACGCCTGGGAACTAGTCAATCCGTACTGGTCGGGGTCTGAAGCGGGACTCTTTTTTCCGGAGGGTTGTGGTTAGGGTTAGGTCCAACGGGGGGTTGTTGTCAGGGGGGTTGTGGTTAGGGTTAGGGTCAGGTTTAGAGGTGGGGTTCGAGTTGGGGGTTTGAGGGTAGGGAATTCTTTTTTTAAAATGATGACTATTGTTAATTCAACATCTCACAAATGACGATAATCATCATTTCGAAATGAGAGGATATGCTGTCTCGTCCCCACACCTCGTACCCAGGGTCTTATCTCCGCTCCCCCCACAACTCGCAGAGTTTATTTTCAGATGTTACTTTGTACATTATTTTAAATGTTCTTTCAAATATTGACAGACTTCATTTTCGCTTCAGGCACTTCAATATGAAACATGGAGGCGGTTAAGCCCGACTTCCGATGCGAATATGTCATATTCGAAATCCAATACTTGGTTTTCATATGACGTCACGGCGGCCATGTTGGTGCACATTCCTTATCCTTTGGGAATTTAACTCTATTCTTATTCAAATATTTTGTATTGTTTCACCACCCAACGGGGCCAGCGATCAAAATCCAGTTTACTTTAGCCTGCGTAGCAGGCGTTACTGCATGAGGGGACTGGGGAGAAGGCTTAGACCCCTCATCCAGTAACGCCTGCTAAGCAGGCTAAGTTTACTACGGAATGTTGACTATCGAATACCATACGCTGATCTACTGCGCATGATCAGAACCGTATTCAGTATTGGTACTCGCATCGGAAGTGGAACTTAACCTCGCTATTATTCTCAGCCTCGTCCCCAGGCGCTTTGTTTGCTACGCCGTTGCGTGAGGCGCGCGTGGAATTGGCAGTCGAGAGCGCGTGGAAACTGCCAATTCCACGCGCGCCTCACGCAACGGCGTAGCAAACAAAGCGCCTGGGGACGAGGCCGCTCCAAGAAGGTAACACGCAGCTCACTTTTTCTAAAAATGTACAAAACCCCGATATTGTCGAGACAAATAAATTTAAATTTTAATATTTCTTAAAAAATTGAGAGAAATTACTATAGAAATTGATTTTGAGAGAAATCTCTCCCAAAAAGAGAAGTTAGAAATCTGAACCAGTGTCGGTATATGATCGGTTTACCAACCGACAAATACTGTTGTATCTAAATTTAAGTTATTCACAAGACAATCTGTATTATTAACAAGGATATAAAATGAACGACCGGCGATTAACTTAAATACTAGGGCGATCAGAGCGCTGTTCAATTTTAAAAAATATCATACACGCCTCGTACATTACAAATTCTTTGGCGAGGCAGCCATAGGTCTATTAAATAGTCTTTTTATACATTTCCTAACACCAATAGTTAGGGACATTATCGGTCAGAAAAAAAGGTGAATCAATTATTACTAATATTCCCTGGAACGTTGAAGGTATTCGATTTTTGCTAGTCACCAATAAATAAGTTATTGTTTTATAAAAGGAGAATTTTTTCTACGTCACATACGCTCAAAACTGATTTGAGTGATTTCTACTACAATTATAGATTTTTTATCGATTGGTATGTTTTAAAAAGTTTGTTTAATGTACGAGCTACGCAATAATGCTAAACTAAAGAGATTTTGATTGGTACGCCAAAAAGAAAATGTTTTTTGAACACGAGCAAATTATGTATTAATTACTGTAAATATGACGAATTCATACTTAATAGTAATAGCATACTTAAGGCCCGTTTCAGACGGCGTATACTTGTAGTTCGACCAAAGAACAGCGTTTGATTCAGACGCCGTATTTATTGAGTCAAATATGATTAAATGCATATTCATATTCAAATTCTGGGTAAAATCATACATTAAACATTACCATCAGTTTATGCATTACATACGGAACATGAAAAATACGTCGTTTGAATCAAAGTCGTACCACAGTCGTATAACACGATCGCGATAATTAGGTCGAAGTTCTTACAAACTGCCGTATTTAGTAACTGGTTCAGACGGCGTGTTTTTCATGAACTTAATTCTAGTATTAGATACGGCTCATGCGGAAACATACGCCGTCTGAAACGGACCGAACTTCATAATTATGATTTTATTTTTATATTTTGATGTTTCCCAACCCCAAAATGCTCATAAAATGTTTGTTGATTCTATAAGCTCCACAATAATGCCAAAATAAGGAAGTTTTGAGTGGTACGCCAAAACGTTCTTGAGTTTTCAGCGCTTTTCGCCAAAAATACGCGACATAGAAAAAATCCCCCTCTTAATGATTTATCCTCCGCTCTTGTCAGTAAAATACTCTCCCGGTGATCAGCTTGGACCAGTTTCGGTTACACGGGCTGTCCGAAGGACTGGACCCGAACGTAGGAACACGAGGGATCTCAGGATGGAATGGGACCCAAGGGGATACCTTCGTCATCGCTATCCTCGAGGTCCTCGCTCTGTTCGTTCTCACTGTCGCTATCGAACATCTTGTCGGGATCATCCAAACCTAATTGTTTCGAGTAGTTCAACGAGGCCGTAGATAGACCACTTGGGAAGCCATTAAACCCAAGTGACTCGCCAAAGTTCCTGGCGGAAAGGTTTGGGGGGTTCGTCACGGGGAACGGAGAATCGTAGACAAACGTTGACGACTTCTGAGAACTGGAGCCGACGCTGCCTGTCGAAGTGCTCGACGTCGGGCTCGAGCCTGCCGAGCTTTTGGACGGCATTTGCGCAGGAAAACCCGCACCGAATCCGGGCGATGTACTGGCAGGCGGATGGGAGTAACCCATGATGCCACTGTTGGGGTAGTTAGAGTAGTTTAGGTACGGGTTATTGCCGAACGGGAACTCCGTGCTGTTGAAAGGCGAGACACGCAGGGGGGTGGTTGCGGAAGGACTCACTACGATCGGGTTGGTAGGAGGGACACTGGTTGGTTCGAATGATGGCGGCTTGTCTGAATGAGATGACGATGAGCTCAGGAGACGTTGCATTTCTTCGAAGTCTCTTTCAGGAGTGTCCGCAGTACTCTGTTGAGATTAACAAATCATCATTAACTTTGTACATAGTATTAATATACCGCCGCTTCTAATTGGCTGCTTGCATGCGTGCTCCATTTCTCGATGAAGCACGGAAATTTTAAGCGCGGGAAAATCCTCCGCAGGGATTCTTTCAAAGATCGGACATTTCGGAAATCGTCGGAGATGTGTCGGTTTATGTCCAGCTCAAGATTCCGAACATCTCCGACGATCTCCGAATGGAGAAGGAACACGCCAAACCATGAACGATTTCTTAATTAATTTACGCTATATAATTAAAGTAACCTTAAAATAAAAACCCCAACAAAAGTCAAAAATCTACAGCTATAGTGATTAAAACAAAACAAAACAAAACAAAACAAAACAAAACAAAACAAAACAAAACAAAACAAAACAAAACAAAAACAAAACATTGTTATTAATGTGTGCGGTACTTTTAATTTCCCTATATAGTCGATAACATTTTCATGTCGAATATTCATGCAGTTCTCAGGATGCAAAACGTTGCCGAGTGAGTGAAGACATCAGAAGGAAGGCAGCAACATGGTTAGTTCATCATTTAATCAGAGAAACGTGACCCATGCATCCTCATCATATGTCTATCTAATAAGGCGCTCACGAATGACCCGTTTAACCCATTGCTGCACGAGGCGGCCCAAAACGGGCCCCTTTTTTGTTTTACTATACGCCAGACGATTTTACTCGTCAAAAGGGGAACCCTCAGCCATGCTTGGCAATAATGAGTTAAACTAGAAGTTACTATCCCAAGTGAAGTGCTGCCTTACATATATGGCTCAGATATGTTAAGATAGAGCAACTGGGTAACAAGACGCTATTAATCTGTTTACAAACAAGCAGGTATACAGCTCAATTGGACAGTAAACACTATGACACGAATACACCTGTTTTTGATTGGCTTCCGTAAACAGAGGTGATCAGTGTTTCATGTGACTCACGAAAGCAACGAATGACGAATTATCACATCACGCAAACGACATTTGCTAGCTCTGGAAATGGTGGGCAGACAATAGTAAATCTACCAGAAGTCTCACTATAAACCTTCACATACACAAGGCCTGACTCCCACTCCCAAGCCTTTTGCCACTCATTGACAGCATCTGTTTAAATCGTTATTTTTTTCTTTAGTGGATAATTCACTTACTTTTAACACAGATTTTCGGAAGGTGTTTGGTCGCACAGGGTCATCAGTAGTTGGCTGAATGGGCTTGATACGAGACTAAAAAAATACAAACGGAAAAAAAGTTAGTTCTTGCTGTACAAGCTGTCGTAAATTGTTACAGTCAAACTGGATGTTCTTTCCCGCGCGATCTTGCAATATTGACAGCAACATTGCAATGTTGATTTGCTAATGATACACGGCGACTCCCTGGCAAGTTGCTAAAAATTCGCATTTTAAATATCGAACTTCACCTAACATGAAGTTTACTTAGAGTTGGTTGTTCTGACTTTCAATATTTAACAATTATTCACCGAAATGGAGGTGAATAGAATATCCACACTATTCACCGACACTGAGTTGAATAATTGTTTTAGCATATACCTCATAAATGAAATAACAAGTTTAACATTCTTAACTTATATTTTTCTGTATTTTATACAAGACACGGCCGCTAGCAACTTGGACACTTGGCGTACTCGATATTTGTCGACAAAACAGTTTTTTAATACAACTCTTGAATATATTAATGGTAGAAAATTGTAAAGAAACATACCCGTGGACACTCTTCTACTTAATTTTGTTGACTTTTCTCGTTATTCTACAACATCAGCCTTGTTTATCAACAAAATCTCCTGCGTCGGTAAACAAAGCAAAACTGGCCGCCATTTTGTTTTGCCCGCAGGTGAATAGTGCAGGATATCCCGAGCTAGAGGAACCAATCAGATTGCGTGAAAAGCACAACTCACCTGCGAGGTATATGCTAAAAGTCTAAAACTTCATATTATGTGAAGTTCCATATTTAAAATGCGAATTTTTAGCAACTTGCTAAGTGCAATGTTGCTATCAATATTGCAAGGTCGCACGGAAAAGAACATCTGGTTTGACTGTAATACTCAGAAAAATTCAAACTTCAGATGGAGCTCGAACCCGCAACGTTCGCGTTGGATTCACTGATCTCAAATAATAAACTCATTATACTGGATAGAGCATCCGGTGCTCACTGTGAAGTCGGAATAAATTAGTGGCGGCCATTTCAAGTGGGACCCACTTGGTTTTCATACAGCCACTTTTAAGTTCTCACATAGCGACAGATACATGTTGCAAAAATTTAGCTGGTTTTCGTTAAAAACCCGATCATTTAATGCGAAAACCAGAGGCGAAAACTATGATTCAGCAATATTGTGGGTCCCACCGGATATGGTGGCCGCGAGATTTTTAGCCTCACTTCCGACTTCAATTTTTGCCAGGCGCGAAACAATAGATGCTCTATCCAGTATAATGAGTATACTAGAAATTACTATCGCAAGTGAAGTGCTGCCTACTCCACAAGCAACTCTATGTAGTCTGTGGCCAATGTGACACCCCCTTGCCCACTCCACCCAAGATTGCCCACTCCACCCGAGTTTGCCCACTCCACCCAAGATTACCTACTCCACAAGTTTGCCCACTCCACCCAAGATTGCCCTCTCCACCCAAGTTTGCCCACTCCACCCAAGTTTTTCTCACCTCTTCCCAGCAGGACAGTGGAAAGTCCAAAAATTTAATATTAATTACAATAGACAGAGTATTTACACATTTCTTCTATATTTTTTAATTATAAAATTGAAAACTACAAGTTACTATAACTTATCACTTGACATAATATGGCAAGGGTTTTAACAGGATATACACACAATAATATACAAATATTAAATAATCGTGCCTCTTGCTCTAATGCTGTGGCAAAACTGTCAATGCAATTCCAAGTGCTTAATTATGTTTTGACAAATCTAGAGCTTTAATAAAATTATACAGTACAGCAAATTATGTTCCATTGTATCAGTCAACATACACAAACGCAGTCAGAATGTTGATCAGCACAAACACAATTAACCCACACCAACATAATATGGCAAGGGTTTTAACAGGATATACACACAATAATATACAAATATTAAATAATCGTGCCTCTTGCTCTAATGCTGTGGCAAAACTGTCAATGCAATTCCAAGTGCTTAATTATGTTTTGACAAATCTAGAGCTTTAATAAAATTATACAGTACAGCAAATTATGTTCCATTGTATCAGTCAACATACACAAACGCAGTCAGAATGTTGATCAGCACAAACACAATTAACCCACACCAATATATATTGTACACCTAAAAATAGAAGAAAACAACCATGAAATTTCCTACCAAGGAACAGTTGTCAGTTGTAGAAACTGATATCTTACCTCGACAAGATAAACTCTCCTCACCGAGATTGTAAGACAGTTCACAACTTAGTGTGTCGTGGCATTGCCATTTGACAATTTAGAAAATCCATCGCCGCCCTGGTGTTGACAACTTCTGATCGACATGTCTCCATGGACGAGTTCTTTGGCTTGTCTACTAACCAACGGCAACAAACAACAGTTTGTTCAGCGACAGAAATCTCTCACGAGGAATGAGATCATGGTTGTCGAGTTCCACTCGATAGTTTGTGCTGTTAACAGCGCTGATAAACTCATGAAAGAGCACTGCTTTCCTCGAGACTGGCCACTGAAACCTTCATGACCTTGATGAATACTTCAACGAGAAAGTAAAGACATGATGTATTTGTTCTTATCGTGAATTTTCTGTCCAGGAAGAAGCTGAGTGAACGGTAGCGGAACATGCGCACTGAGTCACATCAGCTCAGATATGGATGACGTAATGCCGACAAACAAACAAACGCAAAATTTAACAAATCGAGATCTTGGTCGACTATACATAGCTCGGAAAAAGGACTGGGCACGAGGCAACGTCAAGAATAGTGTGCTGCCTCGCTGACGCTCGGCAGCAATTATTTGAGATTAGTGGTTGGATTGCATGTATGTAAGTTGTATCCAGGAAACTGTCGCAGTCTCATTCCCTTAGGCGGCTTAGCTCGTGCATAGCCTAAATTTACACCCTGTAATTCAGTAAGTGAAAACTCGCAAGATAACTTGTCGAAACTCTGCTGAGCATGATTCGGTAAAAAGATTCTGATTGGCCAAACCCAGACACTCCCTTTAGTGCTCTTGGTAGGCTCCCCACAAGCAATGGCAAACAGACTTACTAGCGAGCCAATAACAGCAGAATAACAGTGTTAAGCGACAAGTGCCAGCGACAAGCAATACTTCACGCGAAGAACAAGAGAATCCATTGAGATCGCAAAACATCACACTATTTCTCAGGAGGGACAGCCATTAAATAGCACGTGGCGTGCCCTATTCGGAGAACATTCTTGATTTTGTTTTCTAATTAATAAAATTAACGTGATACGCCATTGTATTCTTACGTGATTTAATTGATCAGTTGCTTAATTTATAAATGACGCGAGCCAACAGTTTGTTATTATTGCTCTGATGAAGGCCTGAGTCAACAGGCCGAAAGCTTAGCAAAGAAATATTTTACGTGGTGTTTCCACAAAACTTATTTATATTACTTTATCGCCATGAAAACGTTCAAAGAATTAACAGTGTTAACCGTTAAACATCCAGAAACTGTATCTATACTTTGTTTATTTTAAACAGTATGTTAACTTTGGGTGGAGTTTGCCAGTTTTTTGAAAAATGATGCGCGCGCAACACCCTGAGACTCGCCTATTACAATCGTTGCAAGATCAAATACTGAAATCAAATAAACCATTATGGTCACGTGCACTTTGAACCAATCAAAATCTACTTCTCAGATCTGAGAAGTGACGTGAGGATTCGACAAGCTATCGTGACTACACGAGTTTCTACAGGCTGAATTACATACAGGTTGTATATTTAGGCGGTACACAAGCTCTTAAAGTTTGTCACCACGGCAAAATCATTATTTCATAACCTTTTTTACCTCGTCGAGTTGGTTTTCAATCGAAGCCCTCCTCATGTTAACGTCGCTAACGATAGGAGATTCCTGAGGTCCATTCATTAGTTCCTGGGGTAAATAAACGTTCGTGTTGTTTCCTTTCGCCCAATCCTGGAGCTCCCTGGCAGGTTGCGATGGTAACGACGTTTGTAGCGAATCAGAAGCAGCAGCAGCGGCTGGGGCCAGCAATTTCTCGGTCTTCGGTTTACGTCCTCTTCTCTTCTTTTCCGATGGTGGTTTCGGGGGCTTGTCGGCTTTCTCCTTCCGCTGACGTTTCTTCTTTGGTTTCACGACGAGAGCCTGGGTTCCAATAGCTTGAGCTCCTATGTCGGGAGTTTCTATTTTAAATGGAATGTTAAGGTCATCTTGGTACGGAGTAGTCATCACAGAATCCTTGGCGACGTTTCCATCAATCCCTGCATAATAAAATGAGCAGATATTGTAAAATGATTTTATGACGTCAGTTTTAGGCCCCTATGCGGTCATCTTGGATGTCAGACTTAGTCTTTTCCTCGCGGCCGAACCACAGCCAGCCCAAACGTACACCCGGAACGGCGTTAAGATTACTCTTGGGACTAAGAATTGTTCAACTTCTTTATTGTGTGAGGAAAATTCTATTGTGTTAAGGACGTTGTCCTTGACGTTCACGTTGTATTTTCTTAAGCTCTGCTCTCTAATATTTCAAACGGCCCACACTTGAAGCTCCGTAAAATCCGCAAAAATCGCTCGATCTCGCCAAAATTGCCATCAGTATAGGCCAGTATACATTAGTTAAGAACTTGACTTTCGTCGGTTCATTGCTCTTTTGACCCAAACGTTCATCTTCGCAGCTCGAGAAACGTTTATACAAACTGAGGTGACACCGGCCGCTCGCAGTACGCATACGGCGAGAGCTTTTGTAAAGCCAAAGCCGGTTTGTATATAAACGTTTCAGTCGAGCTACAAAGAAGATGACTGAGCAATGAACGGATAGCCAATTTCTTGACCAATGTATTCATGGCAATTTTCGAGATCGAGCGGTTTTTGTGTATTTTACGGAGATTTAAATGAGGGTCGTCTGAAATATTCTCTATATGAAAGTTACCAGCCTTTCCTTATTTTTAGTATAAAGAGGTTATAATTGACCGTGAGTGGAACTCGTCAAAATGTAGTTGAAACTCGACTCGGAAGTCAGAAAGACGCAAGCATCAACAAATAGAAATTAAGCGGAAACAAGTTAAGAACATTTATTTCGAATTTATATGAGTCTTGGTGTATATTTCATGCATTTTATAGTGATATTATTATGGCCGCGAGAAAAAAGACTAAGACTAACATCCAAGATGACCGCGTATAGGGCCTGAAACTGACGTCCAAAAATTCCCCATGTCCGCCATTTTTTGCCTCATGTTTTACAAACACTCGAGAACAATGAAAACTAGATCCCAAGGACAGTGCAAAGTTTCTAGTAATAACAATTTTTGCCACGTGTACGGACAGAGCCGCCAGTCCCGCAACCTGCCAGCCCATTTTCTTGAGCAAAGCCCAAGTTAATTTAATACAAGCGAAAACTCAGACAAACAACCCAAAATAGAATCTCGAGGGATTCTTAAAGAGTCATTTTCTCTTCAAGAACGCAAAAAAAATTATAAACTCCGACAAACACGAATACTGACGTCTTTTGTGCCCTTCACTATTGTTTTCCGGTCTGTTTAATAACATCAAGATATTTTTAAACTCCTCGAAATTTTTGCATAAAAAGCTTGGCGCATCACAAGAATTCCGATACTAATACGTATCGTGTGACGTCCAGTCAATCCAGATCAAAATTGACTAAAATTTGTCAAGTGAATGTCAAGATAAGTAAGTTTTTGTTGCCTTCACAAATTATTACGCCTGATGATTATGTTGCTAGCTTCACGTTATGTTAGCCTTGCGAATCGTCTGCCCAATCACGCGCTAAGTTCACGCAGGTACAGATACATGTAGAACTAAACATTCATGTTTACTATTTGGCCAGAGTTCTTCGTACAGTTGCTTATTGAACGCCAAATCAAAATGCGAAGACAGTCTACGATCTCCAGTATACAGAATTTGTTACTGAGCTGAAAATAGAACAGACACGAACCAACAACACTCTACAAACCGACTTCACAACATCGTCAACATGCCACACCATATTAAAGTTAAATATAAAGCTTTTAATATTTATTCGCACCTTTGACCTTCCGCTGGGCAGACAATAAATCCTTTCGCCCAGACCATATTTAATTAGCCATGCACTAAAGCCTAGAAATTCGTTGTTTCGAGAAGAAAAATCGATCACTCCTTTGGGTTTCTCCGCCATTGTTGTATTCGCCAGTCGCAAACAAAACCACGCGTGCGCAGTTGTATTCTAATATATTCCGGGGGGAAACTTCTTTCATTCTTGGTATATTAAGATAAACACGTCTTTCAAGAAATATCCATAGATAAGGTACAAACCTGTCTGTTATCGCTGTTTATAGGGCTTACGAGCTTTAAGCGACATAAATATTTGTCGTCTATGAAAGACTGATACTAGTGTTTCACATTTTCACTGGTTTTAGCCTTTCAACTACGACAAGTATGTATGTCGTTAAACCTGGTAAATTAACCCCCGGAAAGTTTACACTATCTATGTATCTATGTATCTATCGTGTGAATTTTCGCCACTCATCACAATACCGCAAAGTTTCTGTGAAACTTTGCACTAATTACTCGGTTATAACGGCCTCGCGATTTTCATTGTCCTCTCGTGTTTGTAACCCATGTTCTCAAACTCATTAATAATTCATGAACCAAAAACAAAAGAAATTAATGTTTGATCAGTGCTTTGAAATCGGAGGAAAAGTACTAGTACTTTGAAATAATGCAACATAGGTTTTCAAAGTCTTGGGACATTGAAATAAGACAAATTATATTACGTTTTGGAGGTATCTTCGGAGTTTTGAGTTTGAGAAGTCAATTCAAATACTCGACGTCGGACTTTACCGGGATTACAAAGCCCTCGTGCATTAAAAAGGCTCGCCTTTTCAAAAAGCACGCGAACTTTGAAATCCCGGTAAAGTCCTCCGTCTCGTATTTGAACTATTATTTCTCAAACTTATTAATAATTCATGAGATAATCAATCAATCAGAAGCGCTGAATTGCACCACGTGAAGGGACTTGAAATACCAGGGAAGTACTGGGCAGAGGACTTGAAATATTATTTCCAGTCCAAGGACTGGAAATAATATTTCAAGTCCTTGGACTGGAAATATTACTTCACACAATCGGTTATTCATCCATACACTAATTACTAATGCACTAATTCATTTTGGGAATACACTAAGTGATTTTGAGAAGTCATGTAAAGGCCTCCAATTCGGACTAGACCGGGTTTTCAAGTACTCGGAATTCGTTGCAGTCCTCGGCTTCGCCTCGGACTGGAACGAATTCCTCGTACTTGAAAACCCGGTCTAGTCCTCATTGTCGGCCTTTACATATTACGTAAAACACTCCCACTCGTTTATGAAATATTACTCGAGCTTTGAGTTTGTCTTGTCTAGAGACTTAAATTGTGCCGTTTTTAACACATAACGACAGCTTGTACAGTAAGAACTGACAAAAATTACTCATCAATTACCTTCAGTATCTTTCTTTTTTCTCTTCCTATTCTTCTTAAGAGTGACTTTTAATCCCTCATGCTAAAGACAAAAAAAATATAGATCGTTTCACTTGATTTTATAAAATAAGGTGTCCTCTACGCACGCTCTGATTGGCTGGGCCCCGTACATTTATAAGAGTATGAAGATCATGAATGACGTAAAATGGCTTAGGATGGCGTCACCTGGCGGGAAAAGCTATAGCGAACTTTCAAAACTATCCCACTTTATTAGTTTGTTTTTTTCCTTCTTATTTTATAAAACAAATAAAACATACCGCTCCTGTGCATATGTACTCTTATAAAGGTTCGTTTGCTCTTATAAAAGGCTATCGCCTCGTGCCTCTACTCAACTGCTTTCGTGTTCAAATGACGTCAAACGTGCCTTTATAAGAGTACATATGTACGGAGCTTTATGTTTTATTTGTTAAATAAAGAGCTAGTTAACTTAACAAACACAGCTAGGAAGAACCATTAAAAGCTTCTAGGACAGCGTCGGCCACGGTTGAAATCCAAATATTACCAGGGTTAAGTCACGTTGGCCTGAAAAACAGAGAAAAATCTTCTCGACGTTTCGAGCGAAGGCCCTTCGTCAGGAGAACCATTACCTTTTTAACTTTGAAAGCCTTCGAAGCAGGATCCGGCAACGGTTCACCAGCAAAATTCCCATCCATCTCGCTCTCAGCAAATATCTGGAAGGCACCGGGAGAAACGGATACATCAGGAGCCGATTGATCAACCGTTCTTTCCGCTCTCTCTGGTTTCGACGGCCATTCGCCGGACACGACCAGATGACACAGCTGCTGGACACGATGGAACACCACCCGGTCCTTCGGCCACCACGGCTTAAAGGCCAACGACTCGTTCACGGCAGGATTCATGTTCACGACCATATTGGGAAGAGGTACTTCAGGTATACCACTATCTTGATAGTCGGCTTCCATAAATCCGGGGGGCGGTGGCTTCTCCGATCGTTTCTCGCCAGCCGAAACCGAGTCGTTACTAGCGAGATTAGATGGTAGAGATGACACTTGTTTGACTAATGACGACAGGGCATTTGATCCGGGTAGAGGAGGCATACCCTGTATATAATTCTAAACAAAAGAACAATGACAACGTGTTTAAAAGATCTTCCATTTGTTTATTGTTATTATTGTAACAGTAGTACAAAGTAAATAACAACAAAAATGATTGTTATATACCAAGGACTTTCGGTTGCCAAAGATGAAATCCTATTGGTCAAATCATGGTCACGTGTTGTTTAACAAACTCAATGTTTCTTTTTGCCGAGGGAAACATTGCAATGTTTCCCTTTGACGTCAGCTTTAATCACGTGTTGTTCACGTGAATTCACAATGAT
>OZ035999.1:3488126-3635626 GCA_964035015.1 Corallium rubrum | reverse complement strand
GTGTCTAAAACTCTTCATTTAAACATGAATCAGAACACTGTACAAATCACAGGCCATTAATTTCAGTAAATTTAGTACTGGAATAAACTTACTCATAAAAGCGCCAAGTAGCGACTTTCAAATAAGCGAGAAGATTTTTTCGTATGTATTTAATTGTTTTGATTAAAGTTTTCCAAACGAAAATTAAGTTTGTCTTATTTGAAAGAACACTTATAAGATGATAGAGTAACATCTTTTGAAGTTTTTCGTTTCCTTGCTTCGTTCTTGAGATATTTTTTGTTTGTTTGAAATGTAAATTAAACAATTTAACGTCACATGTGCATAATGTGTTATCAGAGAAGGTTATATATCTTTGCTATTATCAAACCAAACTTAATTCGAAGGAAGTATGTGCGTGTGTTTCTCTCAACGGCAAACATGTAGAATTTTCAAGTGATTACATGTTTGATAATAGCAAAGATATATAACCTTCTCTGATAACTCATAATGCACATGTGACGTCAAGTTGTTTAATTTACATTTCAAACAAACTGAAATTTCTCAACAATGAAGCAAGGAAACGAAAAACTGCAAAAGATGTTACTCTATCATTTTAAGTGTTCTTTCAAATAAGACAAACTTAATTTTGGTTTCATGTGCACTTTAAGTCTATCTAACTAAAGAACCACCCACCCTCTCGTAGTGGGCCACTGACCCCACAATTTGTGAGTACGACTGACCTAGCAATGGGTATCAGCCTATTATAATCTGGAGTCAAAACTATTGTGTAGTGGGGGTGCTACGTGGTCGACTTTTTCTCGCTTCTCCTCCTCGACTATAGTAGCTGAATGCTTACAGCGTCTCACCCATAATCAGACGGTTGTGAGTTTGGGGCCCTGTTGTGAACTCAGACTGTTTCTGGACATTTCGAAGAATATTTACACACGAAGTAGCATTATTAGCACAGCTTATAGACATCAGTGTCAATACCACCATACCTAAACTGCGACCAGTCGTATTCTCCCGTAGTTGGATTGATGTGCACACCATAGGTAGACACACAGCGATAGAAGTCCACTTCCTCACGTTTCGACCACCTTCAATAAAACAATTTTTTTATAATTTTTTCTTATCCTTGTTGTTATTAAAACAAAACACGCTAGTTAGTTTTCTTATATTCAACTTCTGAGATACAAACTTCAAAAGTAATGCTGTACATTGATTCACTTATGAAATACAAGACACCTTACAAGTATGGAAGATTTCTCTTTGAGACTAAAGCCCTGTTTACACGGTCAAAATTTAAGCGGGATCTGAGCCACATCTGACTTTAAGCGGGCTTAAAATGTCCATGTAAACAGATCGGCGTAAATTAATCGCGATTAGTTTGCACCACCTCAAGAAGGTGGATTAAACTGAGCACGATCAGTTAATCGCGCTTAACTTGGCCGTGTAAACGCAACGGGATTGAAAAACGCTTGCTATACGGTGTTATTAATACGACACATATTTTGCCCTGCTGTAGAAAGCTTCCATCTCGCTATTGTTTGTTCCTTTGTTTCTTTCTTTCTTTCTTTTATAGCTGTTACTCTTTCTCGTGTACCGATGTCTTCCGTTGTTCTTTGACGCACGCTACCCATACGAAGCTTCGAAAACCAAAAATATAGCTTGTCCGCCATGTTGAATAATGGTGTACGTGTTTTAGTAAGGGATTATTAAATGACCGTGTAAACGCACCAAGGTGGCGCATTTTAATCACGTTTAACTTAAACGTGCTTAAATTTTGGCCGTGTAAACAGGACTTAAATTTTCACACATATTGAATAATAATGGAAATCTACCAGTACCCGGCCAACATAAATCAAGATGTCACTACATTTACAATCCATTTCAATCCCGCTCAATTTTGACTACACACACTTCTTTTTTCCCCCTTCAAAATGATGATAGTGGGTGGGTAAAGGACATCAGAAGGAAGGCAGCAACATGGTTAGTTCATCAATAATCAGAGAACGTGACCCATGCATCCTCATCATGTGTCTTCTTGTTACAACGGATAAGATTGAAGTTCAGTACGAATAATAACATGCGTTATGAAGAGATATTATACGATAATAATGTGAACTTACTTTTGGGCCTGTTCCGCTTTCTTCAGTTCTTTCTGTCGAACCGCTTCTTCTACTTTCTCTTTTCGTCTGTTTTCCTGGAAGAAACATATACAGCAAGGTTTTAAATCATGTTCTGACAAGAATGAGATAAGGAGGGCTTATGACGTCATAAACTCAACCAGGGGCGTCGGAGCGACACTAAAAGCGGGGGGCAACATTTTTAGGGGTGTTCGGGGGCATGCTCCCCCGGGACATTTTGAAATCTAGAGTCTCTGAAATGCCATTTCCTGCATTTTAGGACAAGAATCTACAGAATTCTAAAGGTCCAAAAACGTCATAAAATACTCAAAAGACAACACTGGGGCAAACATATTCTGCCTCCCCCCCCCCACCCACCACCACCAAAAAAGGGGGCCCAGGCCCCCCGCTTCCGACGTCCCTGAACTCAACAACAATAACGGCAAAGCAACAACACCACCACCACCACCACCACAACCAGCAGGAACCTTAACCAAGCACTACGCGACCGTCATCACGACAACGTAAGTAGAACGTTGAATAATTTGTAGTCCCAAGAGTAATCCCAACACCGTCCTCATCGCACATACAACGTCAACTGAAGCGCTTTCACGTTTTCAAGACAACGTTGTGGCAAGGATCAGCAAAATATGTTAGTTTACTTAGGCGTTAATCCATAGTCAATCGAGATATGGTCTGGAAACTCAGCTAAAGTCTTCGGTCTATCTTTTTGTTCGCCTTTATGCATTTTTGTGCACGGTGCACGGTCACTGAAAACATTGTATTTAATATAATGAACGAATTGTCCAATAGCAACGTTTCAGTTCAATCACTCAACCGTGCTATTTAAATATTAATAAACCTAAAACAAAGAATGTGCACGGTGTAAGGTACGGTTCAACATAAAATCACAGCTCATTATAGGCGCCTTGAAGTTTGCCGAGTTTCCAGACCATATCTCGATTGACTATGGTTAATCTATTATACGTCACGTTGTCGAAGCTATTGTTGCTTTCTAAAAATCTTTTTAAATACATAAAGCATACAATATACGATGTCCTGATCCATGGTTTCTTTTACATGCAGTAACTTAATTGCCATCGTCGTCCTAGCTTGCTTAAGTCCCTAGTATCACGACGACGATGACGACCACCACGACCAGCACCATGACCACCACCACCACCACCACCACCACCACCACCACCACCACCAACAACAACAACAACAACAACAACAACAACAACAACAACAACAACAGCAACAATACTACCACCACCACCACCACCACCACCACCACCACGACAACCATCACGACCACCACCACCACCACCAACAACACCACCATCGTTGTTGCCAACAAAAAGTCATCGAGTGAACCGGAGAACCACTTGAACTAGCCTCAAACATTTTGTGACCACGCCCAATGACACAATCACCAAGACACATCCCCTCCCTCCAACGTTTTCTCGACGACTATCGATTAAACTAAAATGCTTGAAGATACCCTCTCGCCCTTTCCAGCGGCACGGTCCCTTACCTTCTCAACAGCAACCCGTTTCAGTTCTTCCCTCTTCAGGATTCGTTGAAATCCAGCCACAATTCGTCGCAGCCGGGTGTTCAGTTCCGAAGGAGTTGGCCAAGGTAGGAAATTGGAATTAGGTGCCAGATTTGGCTGATTTTCTAAAAACACACAGCAAAAATTCTTGTTAGACATCGTTATGTCTTAAACTCGTAGCCAAGCTGTCATATTATTATCTGCCTCTGATCTCGGCAAAGCTCCATTTTACACAGTTTCTCTTCGTATAAACGAAATAGCTGCCTATACGAATTGAGCTCAAAACACGTTTGGCTACCACACCAGTTTACGCACAAAGTCCCTAACTTGATAACTTACTCCGTTTTTGCTCGTGGGCTAACATAGGGTAAACATAATTAAATAAACAAAAAAAACAAAAATAATTTTCAACCAACCAACCAACCAACCAACCAACCAACCAACCAACCAACCAACCAACCAACCAACCAACCAACCAACCAACCAACCAACCAACCAACCAACCAACCAACCAACCAACCAACCAACCAACCAATCAATCAGTCACTTAATCGATTAATCGCTTAATCGATTAATCGATCGATCGATCGATCGATCAATCAATCAATCAATCAATCAATCAATCAATCAATCAATCAATCAATCAATCAATCAATCAATCAATCAATCAATCAATCAATCAATCAATCAATCAATCAATGGATTAATCGATCAATTAATCAATCAAGATCCGTATACTATTCCCCCAATCCTAGCGACGCTTAATCTAATATCGGTTTATTCCGCTGCTATAGATGACTGCAGTTTCCAGTTTTTAAAACACAGATTTCAAGATATTTACCCTGCAACAAAGGCTCGACAGGTTGAGGTTTCTTCACTTCCTTCTGCTCTGTAAAGTTGTTCAGTGTTTCCTATGAACGCAATAAAAAGGGAATAAAAGGGTTACAAGGCAACGATTAAGAAATTCAGTCCAAAATGGAGGCTCTCAAATTACCAGGCCATTGAACTTTGATCAGAGAAAAATTTTCAGTCAGTTCACATATCAGTAGTCTAACATGTTAAAACATCACTTCAAAGTCTTGTCTGGTAAGGATGGAAGAGACAGAGATGAAGCCAGAGAGAGGGAGAAAAGCCGGTAGAGGAAGTGGGGAGACAGGGGGAAGTGGGGAAGGAAGGGGCGAGACGGGGAAGGCAGGGAGAAAGTGGGGAAGGCAGGGAGGAAGTGAGGGATGAAGTGGGGAAGGCAGGGAGGAAGTGAGGAAGGAAGTGGGGAAGGCAGGGAGGAAGTGTGGAAGGCAGGGGGAAAGTGGTGAAGGCAGGGAGGAAGTGGTGAAGGCAGGGAGGAAGTGAGGAAGGAAGTGGGAAGGCAGGGAGGAAGTGGTGAAGGCAGGGAGGAAGTGGGGAAGGCAGGGAGAAAGTGGGGAAGGCAGGGAGAAAGTAGTGAAGGCAGGGAGGAAGTGGGGAAGGCAGGGAGGAAGTGGGAAAGGCAGGGAGGAAGTGGGGAAGGCAGGAAGAAAGTGGAGAAGGCAGGGAGTGAGGGAAAGGGAAGGAAGATGGAAAAAAGAAAGAAAAAAGGAAGGAAGGAAAAAAGGAAGTAAGAAAGGAAGGAAAGAGGGAAAGAGAGGAAAAGGGAATGAGGAAGGGAGAGAATGAGAAAGAAAAGAGGGAGGAAGAGAAAAAGGGAAAGAAAGGAAGAAAAGAAAGAAAAAGGAAGGGAAAGAAAGGAGGGAGAGAGGAAAGGAGGAAAGGAAGGAATGGAATGAAATGGAGTGCGAATAGTATAGGAAGTTTATAAGACGACTCACACAACATACAAAGTCCATTCTTACTTTTCTTTCGACGTCAAAGTCTTCTTCGTAATCTGATTCACCATCTTCAATTTTTCTGTCTTGAGGAGTTGGCAGTTGATAATCAGGATCATCTCTGCTGTCATCTTCCTCCCTGCGTGCATAAAAGAGAAGAGTGGACAGGAAACGGGAAATTATTTGCAGTTCAACCGTTATCAACTTTTTCACACCAACTATTTTCAATTAAGGACCTTACCTCCCTTCACCATCAATGGTGTCACCAGTTGGATTGTCTTCCCGCGAGGTTGGAGGACCGCACTTGGTCAAGAAACACAAGCAAGGATCAGCTCGGACCGCATTGTAACGTTCGTACCCTGAAAACAGAGATGAAAATGTCAGACACAACCACTCACTATCCCTACGCACACACACCTACCACCCCTAACGCACACACCACTCCTACCTACACACCAACTCTACCCCCACATCCACCACCCCTACATACAACACCTCTACCCACACACCACTCCTACCTACACACCACCCTCACCTACGCACACATCATCCCTACCTACACACCATCTCTACCCCCACCACCCTTACACACAACACCCCTACCCACACACCTGCCACCCTACACACACCACTCCTACCTTACACACCACCCTTACCTACGCACATCAACCCCACCTACACACCATCTCTACCCCCACCACCCTTACACACAACACCCCTACACACAACATCCCTAACCACACCCCCACCCCCTTACCCGCACATGCACTCACTCTCCCTTTCACTTACACATAAATCCCCCGCCTCCCCACATCCACCAAAATTCTGTCAAACTTCACGCAGCCGTCATCAAGTTAGGTAGTCTCACCGATCGTCTTTCAATGACCTACCGTGTTTATAAACACCAATAACTAAAGATTTATCAGCGTCTGCATCCCACCAGTCCGTTGGAGGATCTCCTTCTGTTACTGGTAGATTGACGTTAACATCACTATACAAGGGAAAGTGTGTAATGTGTACATAGTTGAGGGAAGTTATTGCTGTATAGCTAACCGCTTATGTAAGCTTGACAAAAAAATGTGGTTAAATATAGGATATATTTAAGCGAAGTTAACTGCTGATGTAGTTGGCCTGCGGTTCCCCGTATTAGGGGAGTCCCTAACGTCACGTACGTTAAGGGGTTTCCCGCGCATTCGAGATTCATTGCGCGTCTGTTGCTTTGCTGCGTCTTTGCTCAGCTTGTGCTCCCCCTTCGCCCTTTCCCCACCCGTGTTAGATACGAAGTATAGAATCCTATAGATCGTATATGTTATTCCACTGACTTGTCAGTGTGACTGGTGCCGGTGGTCTGCCTTGGCAGAGTTGTCATGGCAAACGCCTAGTGCTTCTCTGATTACCCTAATTGCTATTGCTTAGTTTGCTGGCTATTTGCTCATGGCCCAATTGCTTACAGTTACTTTGCTTGCTAACAAGGCTAGATTGCTGACTAGCCTGGGCTAGATTGCTGACTAGCCTGGTCACCAACGGCACCTACCTCCAAACAACGCATATTCTGCAGTTAAGATACAGGAAAGATACAGAAAACAACTACGATCCTTAAAGGCCAACTAAACTTTTCGAAATTATATTTTCTTCTGAAAGGGTTATCATCTAACTTAGCAAAAGTAAAGAAAAATATAATTTATCAGCGAAGCCTTTTTAGGTCCTCTTGAAGCATGACCGCGTTTCTAGGAGAATGGGTGGGTACTCCTTGGTCTTTGACGTCATACCGGTAAAACCCACCAATCACCTTGTTGTTTGTTACCGGTATGACATCACAAGGTACTAGTACCAGTCTTTATTTCGACGCGGTCGTCGTTCACACGAGTTCAGCCAAAGGAGAAAAAACTCAAACTTAGGCAGTTCATACGTTTCCAGGTTATTTTATTTTCCGTTAAAGTCGGAAAAGTTCAATCTAAAACTGAAGAAATAATTGAAACCAGTCACTCGGTTCCACTTTTATGAACTGTCTAAGTTTGAGTTTTTGCTCCTTTTGCTGAACTCGCGTGAACGACGACCGCCTCGAAATAAAGACTGGTACTAGTACATTGTGATGTCATACCGGTAACAAACAACAAGGTGATTGGTGGGTTTTACCGGTATGACGTCAAAGACAATGGAATACCCATTCTCCTAGAAACGCGGACATGCTTCATGAGCACCTAAGGAGGCTTCGCTGATAAATTCTTTGCTTTACGTCGAAATTCATATTTCTCTTTACTTTTGATAACCCTTTCAGAGGAAAATATAACTTCAAAAGGTTTAGTTGAGCTTTAAATGTTGTTGTTGTAAAATGAGAGGAAATCTGTAATTTGTGTCTTACCTGGCGAGGCACTCGTTTTTCACAGCCATTTCCATGGGACCAATTACTTCGCATCTCATGATATATAACAATCTGACTCGAAGAAGAATTCTACAAAATATACGAAATTTTGAGCACTAGCCAGCGTTTTAGTCGCCATGCATAGACAGTGTTTGTGAGGCTTTACACATTACACAAGACAGACACAACAGGCTACCAATAAACGTACTTATTACAATGATGTCGAAGATGTTTCTTATATCCTTCGTCAAGAATGAGCAACTCAGGATTAATACTTTTCCAATCACCCATAGCTTCGAGCAAAGCAATGGCACTCTTATTCACAATCTTGTTCCCTGCTTTGCCTTTCTTCGAAGCTTTCTTCGACTTCTTCCCACTGCCCTTTTGAAGAGGCATGTAGGTGGCATCGAGCTCCTCGCTTGGTAGTCTCTCTCGGCTGTGAACTGGCTTGATGAGTTCAAGGATAAACGAACGCAGTTTCTCATCGCCACGGTACGCGTGTACGCAGAACAAGAGAATCGATCTCGAAATCGCCTCTACTTCTCTTTCGGTTAGCTTTCTCTTACGGATTGAATGAATGACGTCTTTCCATCTTTCCCAGCTATCAAAAGAGAACAAACAAACAAAGATTAATCTTAGAGCAAAGTGAAAAGGTGCTAAACTGATGAGATTCTTAGCAACGTAAAACTGACATTTTGAGAGCCCTTTGTCAGAGTAAAAGTTAGTAAGCGATAAACAGTGTGATAAGTGGTTATCACACTCTTTTCCGTTCAAAGGAGTTGAACAAAAGACTCAACGCGTCTGTGAAAATATGTGGGTGTCACATAAGCGGTCTTAACGCGATTTTCCTGTAATTTGATTGGTTCCTGAGCGGTCTTTACAAACCGGTAAAGACCGGTCATTACAGAAATTGAAAAAGAAAACCAGGAAATTAAGCAAGTCAAGCTAACATGATGTTCAGATACATAAAAATAAACTTATCGCGACAAAAATTTAAATACGACAGTGTTTGACAGTGTTTACGATGACGATAGTCATCGTGTTTTAGTTGTTCGAAGTTTTCATTGAAAGTCGGTTACTTCGGTCTTTGCTGCTTGTATTCTCGACATTCAAATTAAATTAATAAACATTGGTCATATAGCAAAAACCTTATATTAACTTCGTTTGGTCGGTCTTTACGGCAAAATTATCCAGTCCTTGTTTTCTTCACACAAACCTCGCTCTTTTGTCGCTCGGTCTGTACTGAAAGACTACTGGCATGAAATTTTGCCGTAAAGACCTCCCCCGCTCCGTCACTAGGGAGCTTAAGTAAATACAACGCGAACGTCAGGGACAACGTCCTTAATACAATAGATTTTTCCTCACACAACAAAGAAAATGAATAATTTTTAGCCCCAAGAGTAATCCTAACGCGGTCCCCGTTCTACATACAACGTTATTCAGATCATTTTCACGTCTTCAGGACGACGGTAACTCTTGAAACGGCGAAACCTGTTAGTTGAGTTTGACTTCAAACTGTGCGACAAAAATCCTTTTGGAACTCTGAAGCTTTTGAATCTCGGAAAACATAGTTTATGTATTCAATACTACGCAAATGATTCGTGGTTTCTGCTAGATACTGAACTTTAGATTGCCGTTGCCGTCCTAGCTTGCTTAAGCTCCCTACTAAGGCCAGGCTCAGAGGTTGCACTTTACATGAACCAAATGAGTTTACATGAACCAAATGAATGCAAATGAGCGTAGCATGTTACTTAATAACACCATTTACCGCATACTGACAGAAAATATATAGAGGATATGCGGAAATATGAAATTTATTTCGAGTGTTGACTAGGAGGATATCTCACGAGTGAGCAAAGCGAACGACACGTTGAACACGTGAAATAAATTTCATATTTCCAAGCATTCATTATTATATAAAAATTAGTCCTATTTTCCCACAAAAATAGAGCAGTAAACTCTGATAATCGACACAAGTGAGATTATCATAAATAATCACACATGTGAGATTATCGTTTTTATTAGTGGTGGAAACATCAATAAAACACTCTATTTTATATAATAAAATGTCTTAAGGTGGCTCCATACAGTTTCTTGAAAAACGGAAAATACAAGTTTGAGAGTCCAAAACACGTGATTAAGCAATTTGGAAAAAGAATAAAACTAAATATTATGCATAGTAAACAGTCTGACAATCAAAAGCTGCTACCAAATAAATAGCAACAGTCGTTGCTATGGCAACAATGACGTTTCAAAATGGCTACCAATTACCCTTCAAACTAATTTAATTCGGAAAAAACTTTGGTGACCCCCAATTTTTTTTTCATTAAAACTTTCCTTGAAGTGTGAGTAATCAATAGGCCGATTTAAAAAAAATTCTGTTGAACGAAATTTTTTAAAAATTAACAAACATGATTTTTCCGGGGGAAAAAAATCGTTCTACAGAATTTTTTTAAAATCGGTCTATTGATTACCAATACTTCAAGAAAAGTTTTAATAAAAAAAAAATTGGAGGTCACCAAAGTTTTTTTCGAATTAAATTAGTTTGAAGGGTAATTGGCAGCCATTTTGAAACGTCAATGTTGCCATAGCAACAACTGGTAACAGTTTTTGATTGTCAGACTGTTTAACTATGCATAACATTTAGTTTTATTCTTTTTCGGAATTGTTTATGTACGTGTTTTGGACTCTCAAACTTGTATTATCCATTTATCAAGAAACTGTATGGAGCCACCTTAAGTGACCGTGAAAATGCACAAACTGAACAAAAACATAGAACCGTGACTTTCGCCGAGTTTCCAGACCATATAAATAGAACATGATTTGAAACAGGCCCGAGTGACAACCAACGATTGAGTGGAACACTGACAACGTTGTCATGGAAACTATAAGATTGCAGTCACAACATAACCTGCGTCCTCGGGTACTCACCCGAACACAAGGAGATTTTTCTCCACCTTGAAGCATTCGACTCTAGTCCAAGCCCTTTTCTTCGATTGTGGTGCTTCGTCATCCGAGTCGAGATCTGATAGCTCGAAGTCGACATCATCTTCCTTACCATATCTCTTCGTTTGTTTCCTCTGACGAGGAGCGTCGATAATCCGTTCATCCTTAGACAATAATAAAAGAAGACATAAAAAAAAACACCGTTATTGTAAACAAGGAAGTAATTAGCCTATACTTATCATATGACACAAGTTAACTCTGATCAAATCGCGTGCTCTGATTGGCTGAGACGCGTCACGTGCCCGTCCGGATTACGGCTTTCGTCAGTCATTTTGTTTACAAAAAAGACAACGAAAGGAAAAGCCCAAAAAGTTAGCGAATTCAGGGGAGCACGGGTGGCGTGTGCTGTTACCGAGATGCCTCTCACCAAAAAGTTAAGCCCGGTTAGACGGGGTTAGTATTTGGATGGGTGACCGCTTGGGAATGGCCCGTTGTCGAGCTTGGAACTCATGTGAGTAGAGTTGTAGTTGATCTCTCCTGTGCTTCGAGGGTTTTTCGCCGGGTTCTCCGGGTTTCCTCCCTCCATAAAATCAACACCTAACATCTTAGCTGTGATCCGTGGTCTGAACTGTGTCGTATGGCGGCTGCCTGGCGCCTTTGATATGCCTCGACACGCCACGTTGATATGCGTCCTTCGCAATTCAGCCGCTGGCTGCAAGTAAGGATGATTAGCTACCTAGTTCTTTATCCTTTAAATCATATACGAGTCAGACGATAAACAATCTGAAAATGAGTTTTACTACTACTAACGCTTTATGTATTTAAGGTATGTTATTTAAAAAAGCCATATAATAAACCTTGACGCGGCTTGGTCATTACGAGAAAATATCAGACGTCGGTCTTTTATGTACAAACCCTACGGCTCGGCTCGTTCTGTCAAGACATCGGTCTGATATTTTCCATTACCAAAATAGTTAACAATTATTCACCGAAGTGGAGGTGAATATCTACACTATTCACCGACATTGAGGTGAATAATCGTTTTAGCATATACCCCATAAATGAAATATATTTTTCGGTATTTTCATATACAAGACACGGCCGCTAGCAACTTGGCGTAGTCAATATTTGTCGACAAAACAGTTTTTACAACTTTTAAATATATTAATGGCTAGAAAATTGTAAAAAAACATGCCTGTGGACACTCTTCTACTTAATTTCGTTGGCTTTTCTCGTTATTCTACTACATCAGCCTTGTTTATCAACAAAATCTCCTGCTTGGGTGAACATGAGCAAAACTGGCCGCCATTTTGTTTTGCCCGCAGGTGAATAGTGCAGGATATCTCGAGCTAGAGGAACCAATCAGATTGCGTGAAAAGCACTATTCACCTGCGAGGTATATGCTAATCAACTATAGCTTCTAGACTCAATAATCAAAAATATGAAAAATTTAAGGGAAAATGTTTTCCAAGTTTCTACAGTTTTCAACCAATGTCCACTAACTTTTTCAACAAAGCGTTGTTCTATATAATACCTTGTTTAATAATTCGTCCACATCAATGTCCGCTTTCATTGCCCACTTCTTCCAAAAATCAGGATCATCTATGTCGACGTCGTCTCCTTTCTTCGTCGCCGTAAAACTAGCCTATAAGAGCATAAAATATGAGTGAAAAAAACCCCATCTCTATAGTTTGTGGGATGTCCCGGTTGCCCAAGATGAATTTCATCCCGTGTTTATATGGAGTAAACAAAGTGCTAATCCCAGTTGACCGGGATGAATTTCATCCCGGGTCAAAAAGCGCGGGAATTTAAGGAAATGGAGCAAAAAAGCAAAAGCTCACCCTAATTCTACTATGTTAGAAGTTATTTCACTTTTATTCAGTGTTTTGTCTCTAGACCTGACCGTTTGGACGAACTTCTGACCGTAATATTCAAAGTTACAAGCATTGCAGTTCAGCAAACTTCATCCCGGTCTGCCCAGATATTGTTTATGTGGACAAACATTTGACCGCGATCCCGGAGGAGGCGGGACGTCCCGGTCTCCATATAAACGTAATTTGGAAAATAACAGTAATTTGGAAAATAACAGTAAATTATCTAGGCCTTAGTGGGCCAAATCAACAACGTTTTGGTACAGATAACCAAAAGATGAGTCATTTAGGATCCTGTTTATATAATTCGGTATTCAGTATATCGGGATGTCCTGCTTGACCTTATGCGTAGTTAAAAAGCGCGGGAATTTAAGAAAATGGAGCAAAAAAACGCACACTCATTCGACTTTCAGAAGTTATATCGCTTTTACTCTGTGTATTGTCTCTAGACCTGATCGTTCCTACATAATTCTGACCGTAGCTACAAGCATTGTAGTTCAGTAAAGCTCATCCCAGTCCACCAGATCCTGCGTTTATATGAATTCGGAACCCGTCTCGAATTAGTACAGTTCCGCATGTTTACACGGAGAAATAGGAGGAATTCGAGACCGGTCTCGAATTCGTCGGGTACCGTGTAAACGTAGCCTGAGATCCTGGTCAGGCGAAACGTCTGGGTCTCCATATGTCTACAAGTTGCGCGAGATCCCGGTATACAGGGATCTTAAACAGGCCTTTAGTCCATAGAGTTCGGACATCTTACTTAACCTTTATCTTACCTTGGCAAAGGTCGAGCCCTGACCAACTGAGTCAATAGTTATAACCTGGGTACGTCTTTCCAAGATCTGCTCGATGTCTTCTTCACAGAACCTGTAGAAAAACAAACACATACTCTTCTTATAAGAACTCTACCATCTCGCAGCTCAACATCATCTCCCTCAAAACCAAACACACCTGCTACGCAGACTACGTAGACAATGGCAGCCAATACTAGAGACATCAGAAGGAAGGCAGCAACATGGTTAGTTCATCAGCAATCAGATGAGTGACCCATGCATCCTCATCATTTGTCAAACATGGAGGGTAAAGCGTTAATCCATCCGTTTCAGAGACCCAAATTTCAAAAATATTTCAGAGGGTATACCCCCGGACCCCCTAGAAATACTGATGCACAACCAACTTTATCACTCCTCCCCCCCAAAAAAAAATACAAAAACAAAAAAACAAAACAAAAACAAAAACAAAAACAAAACAACAACAACAACAACAACAACAACAACAACAACAACAACAACAACAACAACAACAACAACAACAACAACAACAACAACAACAACAACAACAACAACAAAAAAACAAACCAACTCAACAACAAACAAACAAACAAACAAACAAACAAACAAACAAACAAACAAACAAACAAACAAAACAAAACAAAACAAAACAAAACAAAACAAAACAAAACAAAACAAAACAAAACAAAACAAAACAAAACAAAACAAAACAAAACAAAACAAAACAAAACAAAACAAAACAAAACAAAACAAAACAAAACAAAACAACAAACCCCCAAAAAGCAACAAAAATCCCCCATCAATATAAAGAAACTCAGGGTCCATAAGTGTTTATACAATAACGTGACTGCTGTGTGCATTTTCATTGCTTCTTAACCATGATACATTAAGGAGAATTTTTTCTATGTCGCGTAACAAACGCTCAAATCTGATTTCTACTGATCATATCTACATTCATAATTATCAAATCTTTTTATCTTTTAACATGTTTCTCAACCCCACATGTACTTTGTAAGTTTGTTGACTGTATGAGCTACACAATAATGCTAAAATAAAGAGATTGTGAGGGATACGCCAAAAAGAAAATGTTGGTTGAACAAAAACAAATTTTGCACTGATTACTGCATAAATATGGCGGATTCAACATTCTTGTAGCATACCTACCATCATAATTATGATTTTTTTATCGTTTGATATGTTTCTCAACTCCCAAATGCTTATAAAAAGTTTGTTGATTCTATAAGCTACAAGGTTCTAGGCTTTTGACCGAAAATATGTGACATAGAAAAAATTCTCCTCTTAAAGGGCACACACGCAGATGGTATAAAACAAATAAATTAATTCGATAAATTATAATCTATTTGTTACAGTCAAAATGGAAATTCCTTCCCACCTCCGCTACTGTAGTTGGTTGTGTATTGAGGAAAGTCTAGCCATAAAAGTCGCCAATTCTTGATGTATATTCGTCCACTGGTATCGACTTGGGATAAACATCCATTGTATTATGATTGCTAAATTACACTATTTTTGTACAGTTTTCAACAAAAATGTTTCTCATGCTTCGGTAGCGGCTACAGAAATACAGTAATACGCACAGAAGTAGAAGCGGGAAGGTATTTCCATTCTGACTGTAAATACGACATACTTTGAACTGGCTTCGTCGTCATCCATCACCGCTCCGTAGGCGCCTTTCCTCAGTAAATCTTCAATTTCCTTTTTAGAAAGTGCTTGCTGTAGAGAAATAGAAAAAAAAGCTAAAATTTGTGTATAGGTAAAGTTGGCCAAAACTCGTCGGTGGATTTTCCCTGATAAGCGATACTGTCAGGCGTTGTCATGAAGCATGAGCAGATTTGGTCTTGTTCCGATCCAGTCCAATTATTGCGTTACACTATAACGTCATGGCAGCCATGTTAGAGGGTCTTTACACGAGCCCGGGTTATTCTTTTTTCGTGTTTACATGAACCCGGGCTGGCTTCTTTTTTTCCAACCCAGGTCAGCTTTTCTCAACCTGAGTTGTGAATGTTTTTTTGTCCGAGCAGAGTTCTGGTGTCAAGACATGTGGTCGATTATTATTCACTAACCAACATGGCAAACAACACGGCATGATGTTAAAAAATGTCGTAAGCAAATTTCGATTGTTTCAGTTGTCATTGCCTTGTATTCTCGCCTATTCGTCCGCGTAAGCGAGAAAACAAGGCAATGACATCTGAATTGAAGTCGACATTTTTGTAGTCCATCTCAGTTTTGTAGTCCTTCTGTCAAATATTCGATCTTGTCACTAAACCACTGCCACATCCTCTAAGGGACCGTTCATTATTTATCGGAGGGGAGGGGGGGGGGGGGGGATGGGTGAGAAAATGGGGGGACCTGAAATTTTTGCTACTTCTTTTGGGGGGGACCCTGAAATAATTTATAAGTTCTTAAAGGGGGGCATGAAGTTTTTGTATTAAACAAGGATAAAAGTCTTTGATGATCAACATTATTATACAAACAAACAAACATTTCTTATTGGGAAAAATCATTCAGAAAAGCATTTAATTGGAATTATTTTGTGTTGTTTTGTAAAATGTAAAATAAAAGTAAAAGTAAACCTTAAGGATCAGGTATTTAGGTCCTGGTTGTGACTTACCATCCTTGGTGTATTGTGTTGGTGAATAGTAGTGGAGAATGGTTTATAATTTGAGGTTTAAGGTGTTAGGGTAATAATTATGATTGAGATTAAGGAGGTTAAGGTGACAATTGGTTTAATGTGTGGGTTGGGTGGGAATTAAAGTTGGGGTTAAGAAGGTTATATTTAGGGTTAAGGTTAGGTTTAGGTTAATGGGGGTGAATTTTGAGGTTTTATAGGTAGGGTGGGTAGGGTTAGTTTTAAGATTAATGTCAGGATTTGACCCACCTTGTCACCACCCAAAGGAGTCGTTGAATTACTAGTATCCTTGGCATTCATGGACTGGAGTACGGCCTTATCCAAACCGAGCTTCATGCTTGCCCTGTCGAACATCTCCCTCTCGTAAGAGTTTCTCGTTATCAGACGATACACCTTGACTGACTTGTCCTGCCCGATACGATGACACCTTGCCTGCGCTTGCAGGTCATTCTGCGGGTTCCAGTCTGAATCAAAGATAATCACGGTATCCGCTGCCGTCAAATTAATCCCCAGGCCACCGGCTCGGGTGCACAGAAGAAACACGAACCGGTCCGAATCGGGCTTCGAGAAACGATCGATCGCGGCCTGGCGAAGATTTCCCCGGACACGACCATCGATTCTTTCAAACGGATACTTCTTGCATATTAGGTAGTCTTCCAAAATGTCCAAACATCTCACCATCTGCGAGAATACCAAGACCTTGTGTCCGCCTGCTTTTAGTTTCGGCAGCAGTTTATCAATGAGTACCAGTTTGCCCGAAGCCTCGATCAACGAGGTCAGATGTATCGTTTCTCTGTTTTCTCCGGTAACGTTGGCAATGTATTCGCCAACGATCTTCTCCTCGGCACCGTTAATAAGGAACGGGTGATTGCAACACTTGCGTAGTTCCATCATTGTGTTCATTAAGTTTGGAACGTTGGAGGTGGAGACAGCTCCTTTGCTTAAAAACGAGAAATTGCGCTCCAGAATTGCGCGATAGAACTTCTTTTGTACCGTTGTCAGTTCCACCTGATAAGAAAGAGAAGACAATGTTACCCTGCGAGTCAGAGCCCCTTTCCGACCTACGCAGCCTTCGGGGGAAAGTGGGCTCTGCCAACAAACTCGATCTTCGCCCCAAGTTTGGGGCGAGTCAGTCAGATTTTAAACTGGTCAAACAAGTTCTAGTTTATGAACGAGTAACGCGTTAGAGTCTGGGCCAAAAATAGTATCTTGGCAACCGTTCACGCATGCTCAAAAAGAAATATCGAGTTTGTTGGCAGAGTCCACTTTCCCCCAAAACCTGCGTATGTGCAGGCACGAACACCTCAAAATCTAGTATAGTCAGTGTGAACAGACTCGGTACGAAACGGCACAAAAAGCTATACGATACAAGATGTACTGTCACCCTTTCAAGATCGGAGCGGCGCAGCGGCGTGTCAGATTTTTTCACGATCTGGCACCGTGACCTTCCCGTGATACTGTGTGGGAGCAGGTGGTGCTGTTAGGGCGCTGCCTCTCACCAATAGTTAAGCCTGGTTAAACGGGGTTAGTACTTGGATGGGTGACCGTCTGGGAACAACCTCGTTCTCAAGCTTGGGACTCATGTGAGTAGAGTTTAGTTGGACTCTCCTGTGCTCCGAGGGTTTTTCGCCAGGTTCTCCGCTTTTCCTTCCTCCGTAAAATCAACACCTAGGGCTTAGCTGGGATCCGTGGTCTGAACTGTGTCGTATATGGTGGCTGCTTAAAGCGCCTTTGATATGCCTCGACACGGCCACGTTGAAAAATCCTTAGGAGTAATTTGATTGTAAAGATACACGTTTGATGTATTCTAATTAAAGACCTTTACTATTGTTGTTTATGCATTTAGAAAAACCATTACAACAACATAAACAACAACAACAACAACAACAACAACAACAACAACAACAACAACAACAACAACAACAACAACAACAACAACAACAACAACAACAACAACAACAACAACAACAACAACAACAACAACAACAACAACAACAACGACGACAACAACAACAACAATAACAATGACAACACTAACCTCGACGATGGTCTCTTCTTTTGGAGCTAAACTTTTCTCAACATCCTCCTTCATCCGACGTAACATCATTGGTCTTAACAACTGGTAAACGAAGACAAATATTTAAAGGCTTCCATTAGTACAAAGATTTACGGCAAGAGTAGCCAATCCGCGGCACACATTATATGCGGCCCACGAAGCTTTTCTTCAAAAAAAACCAATTAAAGAATACACAAATATTTAAAAATTTAAATGGTAAAAACCGCTAAAAACTCTAGAATTTTAAACCTTGTTCACAAAAATAGTGCCCTAAAATTCAAAAAAATTCTGAAGGAACATGTCCTCGACTCGCCAATTTGAAATCTTAGATTGGCCACGGATGTACGAACCGACCAAATTTTTGAAATTTACAATATGGCCTTCGGTTAAAAAGGGTTGATCAGCCCTGATTTAAAGTGTCTGTAAAGAGACCTTTTCTTGATTGTTTCACAACTGTTTTAATTTTATTCATTTTATTTCAGAACTGAAAATTTTTTTAACGAAAAGAGTTACATAGCAGATTCAACTCACAGACTGCAATCTTTCCACTTGTGCCTCAGTTTTCAGATTGCCAAACTCCATGAGGAAAGCCGCTTGCGAAGGAAACTGAGCTGGTTCCAAGAAGTTCAACAAACTAAAAAGCTCGTCCACATTATTTTGTAACGGCGTTCCAGTTAGGAGAATTCGGTGTTCCTGTGAACAAAAGAAAAACAAAAGTATTATTTAGAAATTTCAGTAGTTCACACTTTTTTTTTTATAGGTGTTACGGTTGGCACGGATTTTCATTGGAATGCTACTGTAGTATATAATACTCACCATTTGCAAATTGTTCAAGCCTTCCAGTAGTTTGCAATTCCTATTCTTCAATCTGTGTGCTTCATCGATAACCACCACCCTCCAAGGAATGCCACTGAGAAGCATGTTATCAGCTACAAGAATAGAACAGAGCGACTATACGTAAAGATATATGTGTGCTGTTAGCATGCTGCCTCACTACTGGAGTCCAAAGGTAAACCCGGTTGGACAATAGGTGAATAGGTGAATAGGGAATGACCCGTTCTCGTACACCCTTGAGACTCGTGTGCATGACTAGAGTTGTAGTTGACCTCTCCTGTGCTTCGAGGGTTTTTCCCCAAGTTCTCCGGTTTTCCCTCCGTAATCAACACGTACATCTTAGCATAGTCAATCGAGATATGGTCTGGAAACTCGGCAAACTTCAAAGCGCCTATAATGAGCTGGGATTTTATGTTGAACCGTACCTTACACCGGGCACATCCTTTGTTTTAGGTTTATTAATATTTAAATAGCACGGTTGAGTGATTGAACTGAAACGTTGCGATTGGACAATTCGTTCATAATACTAAAATACAATGTTTTCAGTGACCGTGAACAAAAATGCATAAAGGCGAACAAAAAGACTTTAGCTGAGTTTCCAGACCATACCTCGATTGACTATGACCTTAGGCATGATCCGTGGTCTGACGTGTCGTACGGCGGCTGTCTGGAGTGCCTTTGATATGCCTACGACATGGCCACGTTGATCTGCGTATTTCGCAATTCAGCCACTTTCCTTTACATACGTAAGCACCCCTATAGGTAAGCTTGCTTGCAGGCTAGCTGCATTGTGGCCATCGAGATCAAACATCATATAACGTACCTATTACTATCTCATACGTCGTAATTAGAACATTAAACTTGTATACACCAATTACTGGTTCTCCCTGCAAACAAATGCACATAACGATAAACAAATAAATAAATACACAGAAGAAACTTCCAGCGCAATCAGGTGAAAAATCAGAAATAAAGCAGAAATAGAACTAAAGCAGAAATAATTGTTCGTTCGTTCGTTCGTTCGTTCGTTCGTTCGTTCGTTCGTTCGTTCGTTCGTTCGTTCGTTCGTTCGTTCGTTCGTTCCTTCGTTCGTTTGCTCGTCTGTCTGTCTGTCTGTCTGTCTGTCTGTCTGTCTGTCTGTCTGTCTGTCTGTCTGTCTGTCTGTCTGTCTGTCTGTCTGTCTGTCTGTCTGTCTGTCTGTCTGTCTGTCTGTCTGTCTGTCTGTCTGTCTGTCTGTCTGTCTGTCTGTCTGTCTGTCTGTCTGTCTGTCTGTCTGTCTGTCTGTCTGTCTGTCTGTCTGTCTGTCTGTCTGTCTGTCTGTCTGTCTGTCTGTCTGTCTGTCTGTCTGTCTGTCTGTCTGTCTGTCTGTTTGTTTGTTTGTTTGTTTGTTTGTTTGTTTGTTTGTTTGTTTGTTTGTTTGTTTGTTTGTTTGTTTGTTTGTTTGTTTGTTTGTTTGTTTGTTTGTTTGTTTGTTTGTTTGTTTGTTTGTTTGTTTGTTTGTTTGTTTGTTTGTTTGTTTGTTTGTTTGTTCGATTAGTTGTCTGTTTGCTTATTTGTTTGTTTGTTTGCTTCTTTGGTTGTATATTTGATTGTTAATAGTTTACTTTATTGGTTTGATTATTTGTTCAGTCGTTTGTTCATCTACAGCTAATGCCAGACATTTTTGTTTGCCAAAAAACACATCCTGGTAGAATGAGAACTAAACAGTAAAAACAAGATTACCTGATTGCCTCGAAAGTAGAACTCGTACTGCTGAATCAGGTGGCGACTTGCAGCGCTAATTAGATAAAAAATCACGAAATAAGTCATCTAGTATTAAGCTTCGGTGTAACAACTATAGTCTATGGCATATGGATGTGTGATCTCAATTCATTATGTATAAGAAACATATAGCAAAGCAAAAAGGTGGCTCCACTCAAGAAGTCGGTATTTTGTTCCTATAGAAATCTTGACAATAGGCGAGTTTCAGGGTGTTGCGCGCGCATCGTTTTGGAAAGAAATTGGCGGGCTCTTGGCGGGCTCTCTACGAAGTAAGCAATGGCAAACAGGCTTGCTAGTGAGCCAACAACGGCAGAATAACAGTGTTAAACATCCAGAAACTGTATCTATACTTCGTTTATTTTAAACAGTACGTTTACTTTGAGGGGAGCTTGCCAGTTTTTTTTGAAAATGATGCGCGCGCAACACTCTGAAACTCGCCTATTCATGTAGTACAGATTAACCTTGACAGGCAATTTCTCTGGACAAGCCTTAATTTTAAGTATTAATGTACTGTGGATACAACACAGAAGAGTACCAAATACAATACAAAATGCAGCCAAGTTACCTTCCATGATGGACAACTACATTCATGTCACTCCACGTCTCCAACTCTCTTTGCCAATTAGCAATAGTTGAAAGAGGAGCAATCACAAGAAAGGGTCCTCGGATACCGTATTGCTATATAAGAAAAAAAACCCTGGCATATAGAGACAATCAAAAATCAGGCCTGGTCGTTTGAGGCGCGCGCCTTGAGCGATCGAGATGCGCATTTTGCCACGCGCCTCATGTCTGGTGACAGCAAGATATCACGAGCCAGTTTAGAGAAAATGTTCAAAATAAAACCTTCCTTGAGTGAAATATAACATTTTATAACGTAGCATAATGTCTAACAATAACTACTTAATAACCGAGAGTGAGGTATTTACGGTAAAATATTAAACCGAGTCTTGCTGTATTGACCGAGCGATAGCGAGGTTAATACGTTGAAGACCGAGGGTTGATATTTTACCGTAAAGACCGAATTATTTCACCATTGTATTTTCATACCATGACATGAAGAAGAAATGTAAGACTTTGGATGGTTTTTCCCAGACCCATTTCATCAGCAAGAATACAATTTTGCCTAGATAAAAATGATACATGTCAAGCAATTTGCAGACTGAACAATACATTCATCAGGGACCGCGGAACCGGGGGGGCTGGGGTTAGCCCCAGACCCCCCAATAATTTTTCTAAGTAAATTCATATTGTGCATACAAAAAGTATTTTATTGCAAAAGACAGAAAAAATGTTCAATCAGTCACCCTAGCACACGCAACGGTCTGCGCTTGAACATTATATCAACAATACAAAGCAAGGGAGCATACCAGAAATGACAATCGAAATATAGTAAGGTTAGATATACTGCCGAAACAGAGAACGTAGGAGTCTAACGTTTCGAGCGAAGGCCTCTCTGACGAAGGGCCTTCGCTCGAAACGTTAGACTCCTACGTTCTCTGTTTCGGCAGTATATCTAACCTTACTATATTTCGATTGTTGTTTCTACACTGCCTACGCAGCACACTACTTTTATACCAGAAATGAGTCGCATTCATGTAATATTCTTGCTTCGTTTAATATCCACAAGCGTCATTTTGAATTATGCGGAGGGGGGCCGAAGTAATAGCGAGAGGAAGCGTAAATCTCCGGAACGCGCTCGGGCTTCGGCCTCCCTCCTTCCGTCATCGTGATCAGCGCCTGCGATACACTTATGAGGAATACCGATCAGATTTAACATGTCGCTAAACGTTATTTTGCTGTGCTCTCTACTGGCTTTTACTTGCTCACAGTTAACAATACTGTTGACAATATGTTGTGTTGGGTGTTTGTTCTGGTTTGCTCTTATATATAAATCTTAATCTATTAAGGAAAACAAACAAACAAAGTGTTGTCTTTTGAGAGTTTTCTGACCTTCAGAATTCTGTAAATTCTTCCCCCAAAATGCAGGAAATGGCATTTCCGAGACTCTAGATTTCAAAAATTTCCGGGGGATGCCCCCGGACCCCCCTAGAAGAATCCCTTTTGTGAACAGCCCCCCCCCCCCCCCAATACAAAAATTGTTCCGCGGTCCCTGTTCATATGTATTTAGCCAGTGCAGCGAATAACTAGTTGTTTTCCAGTTTTGAAACAAAAAAAACCAACAGCTATACGTTTGACAGATCAAATCAATGACGAATAGGGCGTATAACGTTCTGTTGTTATTGCTTCGGTTTCAAGTTTCAACGTTACGTTGATATTTTCTCACGGGCCAAGGCAAACATGGAATACAAAATAAATGCGTTCGGCAGGTCATATTGAAGTGAACTACTCTTATCAGACGATCTGCGTTTGTTGATTATTCCAATTCCCACAATTAAGCCAAAGACAAGTTATGCCAAGCCAACGCTGCCGTATAAAAAGAACGATGAGTCGATGACAAGTATTGACAACGGAAAGTTACACCGCATATTCGTTATTGAATTGATCTGTCAAACGTATAGTTGTCATTTGACAACGTTTGTTTCAAAACTCGAAAACAACTAGTTATTCACTAAACGCTTGAACGCAAATGGTAGTATGATATACACCAACTCGTAGTTTCATTTAGGTCCACATGCAAATTAGTTTCCTATTCAATTTGGGCCCCTATGCAAATTACATCGTGTCTATTAAAGCATAACGGGAAGATAACATAGGCTGGGACTGTTTTTTCATGCTTTGAGTTCATTATTTTTAGATACCACGTTTAGGATTATTGTCAAGGATAATCGATAAGCAAAGTTTATCCTTATAGAATACCTAAACATTAAAACGTTTCTGAAATCAGAAATGTTACGTTTACTACGGCTACTTCAGCCTCATGTTATAAATGAACTACGTTTTATCCCGACTCAGATTGTATGCGCAGTCGAAAACTCCGATTTCGTCTATATGACAGACTACTGTAATAATACTCACCCATTGTACCAACAAAATGTGAGCCAATTCAATCCTTCCAACTGATACTCGCGTAAAACATTAGAATTCTTGAACACAGGAGATTGGTCTAACTTACGCCATTCACTTGGATGAGGACGTCTGGCAAACTAAAACAACAAGAACTTATGTCATAATAAAAACTTCATTAGCATGTTTTATATGAAACTTGACTGGCACTCCTACAAGTTTTTTTTGAATTCTTGGAGATCATTTAATCATTTAGTCTAATTTAATCATGAAATTCCTGCCTGCCTGCCTGCCTGCCTGCCTGGCAGACTGGCAGACTGGCAGACAGGCAGACAGGCAGACAGGCAGACAGGCAGACAGGCAGACAGGCAGACAGGCAGACAGGCAGACAGGCAGACAGGCAGACAGGCAGACAGGCAGACAGGCAGACAGGCAGACAGGCAGACAGGCAGACAGGCAGACAGGCAGACAGGCAGACAGGCAGACAGGCAGACAGGCAGACAGGCAGACAGGCAGACAGGCAGACAGGCAGACAGGCAGACAGGCAGACAGGCAGACAGACAGACAGACAGACAGACAGACAGACAGACAGACAGACAGACAGACAGACAGACAGACAGACAGACAGGCAGGCAGGCAGGCAGGCAGGCAGGCAGGCAGGCAGGCAGACACAGACAGACAGACACAGACAGACACAGACAGACAGACACAGACAGACAGACAGACAGACAGAGACAGACAGAGACAGACAGACAGACAGACAGACAGACAGACAGACAGACAGACAGACAGACAGACAGACAGACAGACAGACAGACAGACAGACAGACAGACAGACAGACAGACAGACAGACAGACAGACAGACAGACAGACAGACAGACAGACAGACAGACAGACAGAATTGCATTTATTTCAGGCCTTGTCCACACGTATCCGTTTTGGTCTGAAAACGCAACTTCTTTACCGTTTTTAAAAGAATCCGCATCCACACGGAAAACGGCGTTTTCAAAAAGTTCCACTTTGGAGACCGTCATCGAAAAGTTCCGTTTTTGATAACCGCTTCATCGTTTACGTGTGGACGGAAGACCAATCCGTAACAAAAAAGTTGTGTTTCCAAAAAAAATCCGGATACGTGTGGATGGGGACTCAGCATGGTAGTTTCATAATGACAATAAAATATTTCTTTACATGAAAGCCGTGGACATCAGAAGGAAGGCAGCAACATGGTTAGTTCATCATTTAATCAGAAAAACGTGACCCATGCATCCTCATCATATGTCTTTATAATGAACAGACACACAGACAGATGGACAAACAAACAGACTGATAGACAGAAAAACAGACAGATGGACAGACAAACAAACAAACAAACAAACAAACAAACAAACAAACAAACAAACAAACAAACAAACAACCAACCAACCAACCAACCAACCAACCAACCAACCAACCAACCAACCAACCAACCAACCAACCAACCAACCAACCAACCAACCAACCAACCAACCAACCAACCAACCAACCAACCAACCAACCAACCAAACAAACAAACAAACAAACAAACAAACAAACAAACAAACAAACAAACAAACAAACAAACAAACAAACAAACAAACAAACAAACAAACAAACAAACAAACAAACAAACAAACAAACAAACAAACAAACAAACAAACAAACAAACAAACAAACAAACAAACAAACAAACAAACAAACAAACAAACAAACAAACAAACAAACAAACAAACAAACAAACAAACGACTGATTGATCGACTGATCAACCAACCAACCAACCAACTTACAATACAATACAATACAATACAATACAATACAATACAATACAATACAATACAATTCAACTTATTATTAAACTATTACAAAACTATTCACTAACCAAACATTACAAGATAATAGAACGACTGTAGTAGGTAACACACAAGACAGACATTTGCATATCAAACAAAATGAAATACCTCAAAAACAAAGCGAAAATCTCCCAAAGAAGTTACTTTATCATTTTAAAAGTTCTTCCAAATAAGACAACAAAAAATTTCGAGGTTAGGGGCACTTTAAAGTAGCTACCGACTGATGGACTGTACTACACAGAACAATTTGCTGCATCTTATGAAATCAGGCTTAAAAGTGCTACTATGCAAACGTTAAATGTTTAAAAACTTAAATGTAAACAAATACACAACAACATAGCATAAATACCTGTCTCTCGTGAGGAGGTGGTATTACTTGGTTTCTTCTAAATACCGTAACTTGTTCATCACCAACATCAGTCTTAACCAGATAATAAATACAATTATACCTATTTAGTATAAACCTGTGTTTATGCGTACAGTATGTATATCTGTATAATAATGGTGGATGACTGTTTAATATGTAATTAAATATGTAATATGTAATATCATGTATTGTTATATAGCTAGGACTTTGAAATATTTCAAAACGTCATCACGTGATCAGTTAGATGGATCTTCCTCCGGTTTCAAAACACTAATTAAACATTAATTTCGTTTGTTTTTGCTTCATGAATTATTAATGAGTTTGAGAAAGCATGTGTGAAGATTAACTGGAGAAATTTATATTGCTGTTCTTTTGTTCTGAGACTCATATTTGCTTGGTTGAAGTGAAATTACGGAGCCAGGCGAAATGTTTTGGTAAGTCTTATAGCGTTTGTCTTTTGTGTACTTTCCCTTGATAAACGTCAAAATTATTCGGCGAAACTCAAGCTATATAACAAAACACTTAATGTCTGATCCCGCGGGAAACAGTTAGTTTTGTTTTCCCTCGAGTCTCGATGTTTCCCTCGAGTCTCGATGTTTCCCTCGACTTCGTCTCGGGAAATATCAAGACTCTCGGAAAAACAAAACTAACTGTTTCCCTCGGGAGCAGACATTAAGTGTATAATAAGTAATATGTGATATCATAGACCAAATCTAACTCACCTCTACTTCCCAAGTACTTTCATCGTACGGCAGTGACTTCCACTTGACCAAATAATGAGAGATGGGCTGAGAAGGAAAATCAGTTAGTTGGATAAAAAAGACACACACACACACTCTCTTTCTGCTGCTACTGTTGTGGCAATAAATGTGTTCCTACAATATTGTTGCAAGTCAGTTGCTCAACCTGACCAATTCATTTGATGAGATTTGTTAAACAACTTCCTGCTCTGAATTTCTACTGTATTTCCCCATATTGTTTTGTGTTAGGAACTGCATTGCAATAATGTCTTAGGAACACTTGTATTGCCGAATATCTAAACTGGAATGTCTTACATAAAACGTAGTGCAATGTCTTATAACATGAGGAGGGGGAACTGGAGAACCCGGTGAAAAACCCTCGAAGCACAGGTGAGACCAACTAAACTCTACTCACATGAGTCTCAAGCTCGAGAACAGGGTTATTCCCAGACGGTCACCCATCCAAGTACTAAACCCGTCCAATCGGGCTTAACTATTGGTGAGAGGCAGCGCCCTAACAGCACACGCCAACCGTGTTCCCCTAGTTAAACGTCTTACAGCGTAGTGTGACGTTTTATACACCACTTTCATAATAGCGATTAATTGAATATTCTTTTGTGTGTATCTTAATAAGCCTTTCTGGCCTCGTTTGTGTGTCCGCAATTCAAAAGAATCTTTGCTTCATAACCGAGTCCAGAAAGGCTCATTTAGATGCACATAAAAGAATATTGAAAGTGAGGGCCTTTATGAAAGTGGTCTATAACATAATGTATTTTAAGGTAGTTTAACATATTTTATTAAAGTTAGCCTAACAACTTATAATGTAGTGTAACGTCTTACAATGTAGTAGTGCAACATCTACAGTAATAACATGAGAATTAATTGTCAGTTGTTTGCTGTACAAGCTGTGTTAGTTAGTAATACTCAGAAAAACTCTGAGCTCTAAGACTAAGCGGGACTCGAACCCACAACCTTCTGAATGCTAGCCAGACGCTCTTACCATTGAGCCACTAGAACTCAGATAGCGGAGCAAGGTTAATTAAGGTATTTATACAGCAAACAACTCGCAATTATTACTAACATCAAGCTGTAATTTCTGAAACTAACTAACATGAGAATTGTTTAGAATATCAAAGAAAAAATCTTGTACTGTATCGAAAAAGTGTTTATTAGAATTCATTCACATAGAAATCACATGCTTTATAGTCCAGAAAATATTATAATAACACAACTTAAAAACACCGTATAAGTAGCTTACTTCTCCAGAGGCTTGGTCAACACCTGTTGACACATCCAGGACCCTATCAACCTCGACGTAATCTGGATTAAATGGTTCGTCATCCAGCTACAAAGATACATCAAAAACGACATGTTAGAAATTCCCTACTGATTTTCTTTGTGTTTTCCTCATGAATTATTAATGAGTTTGAGATGTGTACATGATAAATACTTTGTTCAAGATTTGTAAGAAACGTTAGATAAGATCATTTTAACTCAGGAAAAAATATTTTTTTTATTTAATTAAACATATTTCAGTGCGTTTGCCCCAAGAGCACATAGAATCGAGAGGGCTCACGCACATTTAAATTAACAATATATAGTGGTGATAATATTAATTATTATATTAAGGAATTTGATAAGCTACGTTCCAAAACCTTTTAAAGTGCCTATCACCTGTGGGGATTTTACATATTCGTAATCTTTGGGTTCTCCTGAGCAAAATTGCAATATATCTTGTCAGCCGAAAATGTCATCTTCATGGAGTTTTTCGCTGTCAAAGTTACTGGATGTGATGTCACAAGAGGCACTTTTGTGGCAAGTAACAAAAGAAAACTGGCTTGGAATGCCTCTTGTGGCATCACATCCGGTAACTTTGACAGCGAAAAACTCCATGAAGATGAAATTCTCAGATGACAAGATATATTGCAATTTTGCATTGATCTCAAATAATAGACTCATTATACTGGATAGAGCATCCGGTGCTAGCTGTGAAGTCGGAATAAATTAGCGGCGGCCATATCAGGTGGGACCCACTTGGTTTTCATACAGCCACTTTTAAGTCCTCCCATAGCGACAGAGACATGTCACAAAAATTTAGCTGGTTTTCGTTAAAAATCCGATCATTTAAAGCGAAAACCAGGGGCGAAAATTATTATTCAGCAATATTGTGGGTCCCACGGGATATGGCCGCCACGAGATTTTTAGCCTCACTTCCGACTTCAATTTTTGCCACGCGCGAAACAATAGATGCTCTATCCAGTATAATGAGTATATTATTCGAGATCAGTGCAATTTTGCTCACGAGAACCCGACGATTACGAATATGTAAAATCCCCACAGGTGAGATAGACACTTTAAGCCAGAGTAACGTTAAACTATGTCTGATGTTAGAAAAGTTTACAGCACAATTCAATACAGTCTGGATGCATCAGAGTACACTGTATTTCAGCACATGTTGCCAAACAATTAATTTTAAAAAAATCCCACATGGAATACAGTACAGACCTCATCGGGAAAGGGCATGGTACTTCTTCTGATGAAATATCGTTTGATTTTCATCTGCACTCGTTTGTCCAATTTCATAAGTTTCTCTGCTGTTGTCCATTCACAGTGAAGATATGAACTAAGGCAGGAAAAGAATGATAAATTAAACAGAGTAAAACAAAAAAGATGATGTTTTTGGCTGGCTCAGGCAGAAATTGGTTAGTCTCTCGTTAAATTGCCTATGAAACGAAAATTAAGTTTGTCTTATTTAAAAGAACACTTAAAATGATAGAGTAACATATTTGACAGTTTTTCGTTTCCTTGCTTCATTTTTGAGATATTTCAATTTGTTTGATATGTAATAAAGACTTATTAACTGAGTGCGAGGTCTGTACGGGAAAGTATTTGCCTGAGGTTTTCGTACAGACCGAGCGATGAAGGGAGCGAGGTTTGTGCGATAAAACCGAGGGCAAATACTTTCCCGTACAGACCGAGCAAACGAGGTTAATAAGGAATTTATTATATGGCTATTGGTTCACTTTATTTTTAAGCTTCGAGCGTTGTTTTCGTCTTCGGAGTATGCTGTTTACCTTACCTGTTGACTTTTTCGTGGCGCTTCTTGGCCTTCTTATTTACACCAGTTCGGCTTTTATTTGTCGTGTTTTCAGATAAACAACTTTAAAGGAAACCAGCGGTGATGTTCCAACACATTTATTGTTCAGAATATTTGAATAAAGATACCTATTTCTCTTTTATTTGTATTCAAATCAACTCAGAAATGTTCCCGCCAAAACTTACAGGGCCGAGAAAAAAGCGTATTGACCGGTCGGTCAATATCGTAAAATCCCGACCTCTCAGGAACCAATCAGCGTGCGTCGTTTTGCGTACGGACCGGAAATCAAACCCAGCCATATAATAAATTTAACTTATAAGATAACTTTACGTCACTCTTTGCATAAGTGACTCAACACTGAGTAATTAGACTCAACTAATGACTTGACATTTAGATGAATCAGTACAACACTGAACCAAGCTAAAAAAATGGTGACTTTCTACTTACTAGTTTTTATACTTTACTAAAAACTCCTCTGTCATAAGACCATCTTCCTAAAATATTGCAAAAAAAATATAAAAAATTGATTGCTGAATTGAGTAACTAAACAACTATGCGTGCTATTTCATGTTGCAAGTGTGAAAGACCATGTTCAATTGTTCATTTCAAAACGATGATACTATCTTGGAAATTCCAAAATCTTCTCACTTATATCTATGTGTAGACGAATTGTTATGGGTGATCAGATTTAGATTCTCTAAAATCGTTCGTGGAAGTGGATCTTCAACTAAGCGGAAGATGGTCGTCGCCTAGAGGCGAAACCATAAAATTCAGCAACCCGAAATTTGGTTTGAAATGGCATGGGCCAACGGAAAGAAAGTTATTGATCGTACAAGATAACGAAGAAAACCAACTACTCGCCACTATAAAGAGCTACGCCACTCGTATCGACGTAAACAGTGAAGATGAAAATAAAAAATGCGAGGAAAATACGAGCGAGCACGTGGTCATCGATGTAGACGCTGAAAACAACATTTGTATGAACAAAAAATCGCCAATTTGCGAAGACTGTCAAAACTTTAAGGAAGAAATCACAAAGATAATGAATATACTCACAGATATTCAATCAAGCCAGCATAAAGATCGCCAAGAATCCTTAGAATCCAACACGAAAATAAAATCTCTGCTCGAAGATATAAACAAGATGGCGGCCAAAATCGAATCTCTTGAATCAACGGTAACCGAACTGATCATGGACAATATAGGAATAAAACAAGTTCTCGATTTCAAGCAAAACGAATGGCTTGAAGTGGAAACAAAAGCTAACTCACCAAAGAACAAGTCTTCAATCTCACGTCCAGTACATACTGAAAATCAGTTCACAGCCCTTGAGGATGAAAATGATGAAAATATATATTCAGTGACAGTACCAGAGGCGCCCCAAAATAAAGAAGTTGAAGAAAACATCGCTAACCAGATTGATGACTATCGCTCAAAAGAAAAGTCAAAATTTAAAAATTCCGCAAGAAAGCAAAGCATATCAAAGGGAAACAACAAAGTCCATCCCCATGTAGACCAGCCATTCGACAAACCAGGAAAGAAGAAGATTTTAGTTATTGGTGACTCCATGGTAAAGCACATCGATCGACAGAAAATCGAGAGAGCTGCAGCTTGCCAGTCAGTTGTTCATTCCTACAGCGGAGCACGAGTGGGGCAAATCAGTGCGAAGATAAAGGAAAATTGGTCAGAAGGTCAAGAATATGACACAGTTGTCCTCCATGTGGGTACCAATGATCTTGTGTATGATGATGCTAAAAAAGTGGCAGCAGAGATGGGTGGCCTTATTCAAGATCTGCAATGTCACACAGAAAAGATTGCAGTATCAAGTGTAATCAAAAGGTATGATGGTCGTGTTGCAGCAAGCAACATAACTCGATTTAATAATATAGTTAAAGATTTATGCACTAAGCATAATGTTATCTTTATTGATAATGATCAAATAGATAGGTCCTTGTTAAATGGATCGAACTTGCACTTGAACTACATGGGTGATAGAGTGCTAGGGCGTAGTTTCTGCACATATTTGAAATCAAATAGAGTAAAAACTGCTGGTAATACTCATAGTCGTAGTAATTTTTTTCGCCAACTTTATGGACATCGAAAGAGAGACTGGATGATGTATCTGAAATATGTGAGCCAAGCTCTGAGGCATTAGATAGTAATAACTTCTCAAACAATGTGAGCAGCGATTTTTTTACTAGCATTAACTCCATTCCTAATGAAAGAGGTTTTAAGATGGCTTTCCTAAACATTGTTAGTCTGCCCAAGAAAATTGATGAAATAAGGTATTCAATGTCAAACAAGTACATTGATCTTATTGCTTTCAATGAGACACGTCTTGATTCCAATATAACTGATAATATCATACACCTTACTGATTATGATATTATCAGAAAAGACAGAACGAGAAATGGTGGTGGGGTTTGTATCTACTTACGTAGCACCATCAACTACAAAATAAGGAATGATCTAGTTCCATCCGAACTGGAAGCTGTGTGTATTGAAATTATTAAGCCGCATAGCAGACCATTTCTAGTTATAACAGTTTATAGACCACCCAGTACATTGTCTGGATTCTTTGATTATTTTGAAAAAATGATCAAAGCTATCGATAATGAAAATAAAGAAATGTATATTCTGGGTGATCTAAACTGTGATTTACTAAAACCAGATAATGAATCTAACATTCATACAAAGAAAATTAAGTCATTGTACGAGTTATATCAGTTATCACAACTGATAGATGAAGCTACTCGAGTAACTATGACAACCACCAGTCTAATTGATCATATTGTTACTAATACGCCAGAGAAAATTTCTGACTCTGGTGTTATTCATACAGGTATAAGTGATCATAGCTTAATATTTGCAATCAGGAAAATTTCTGTTGTAAAAAAACAAGAAAATGTTGTTGAGATGAGAAATATGAAAAATTTTAATGAGGAAAAATTTGTTGCCGAACTGCTGAAACAGCACAGGGAACATGTATATTTTTTTGCAGAAGATACAAATACCATGTGGGAGATTTGGAGAAAATTATTCTTAGAGGTTTTAGATAAGCACGCACCACTTCAACACAAAAGAACCAAATCGAAAAAAGTCCCTTAGATTACAAGTGATATAAAGAAACTTATAAGTACAAGGGATAAATTAAAACGAAAAGCCATCTTAACAAGCCTAGAAAATGATTGGTTAGATTATAAGACAACTAGAAATAAAGTAAATATAGAGCTAAGGAATGCCAAAAAAGATTACTATTCCTCGAAAATAGCTGGTCAAAAATTCAATCCTAAAAATGCATGGAAAACTATAAACAACTTATTAGGTAGGAAAAGCAAACCAACAGTGGTAAATGAACTAATACTAGATGAAAATAACTTATCAAATCCCCAAGATATTGCAGAGGGCTTTAATGATTATTTTTCAAACATTGGCCCTGATTTAGCTAGCAAAATTGATACTGCAAATTACAATTTTGAAACGTATACTAAGGATGCTGAATCAGAATTTGCCGCATTCCAGCCTGTTACGGTCAGTAATGTTTGTCATCTCTTGCATGGGCTTTCTAGCAATAAAGCCACAGGGGTTGATAAAATTTCTTGTAAAATTATTAAAATAGCGGCACCTGCCATTTCAGATTCACTGACACTTATTTTTAATCAGGCTATTACTTTATCTTCTTTTCCTGATGAATGGAAAGTGGCTAGAGTAATACCACTGTATAAAAATGGTCAACGGAATATTCCAGGAAACTACAGGCCAATATCAGTTTTGCCGGCCATTAGCAAGATTATGGAACGAATTCTATATGATCAACTGTACAATTATTTAACAAAATTTGAACTTTTAAGCGATTCCCAATTTGGTTTTCGAAAATTTCACTCCACAGTCACTGCTCTACTGGACTGTACCAATGATTGGTATGTGAATCTTAGACAGAAAAATGTTTAACCTAGTAGTTTTAATTGATTTAAAAAAAGCATTTGATACTGTTGATCATCAAATTCTGTTGAGGAAATTAGAGCTCTATGGAGTAAAAGGACAAGCTCTAACTTTGCTCAAATCATATCTTACAAACCGAAATCAAAAATGCCAAGTAAAAAACTGTTTTTCATCAGAACAACTGATTAAATGTGGTGTACCACAAGGTTCCATTTTACGGCCACTATTCTTTTTGTTATATATTAATGATTTGCCTGAATGTCTAAATAAAACAAAACCTCGGTTGTTTGCCGACGACACAAATCTGACAGCTTCGGGAGATTCTATAACTGGCCTTGAAGCTGCGGCAAATTCTGATTAGAAAACCTTAGAAAATGGCTAATCGCCAATAAACTTAGCCTTAACGTAGCTAAGACTGAGTTTATGTTAATTGGTTCAAAACCGATGGTAAAAAGTATTTCTGATTCACCACTGAATGTTTTCATTGAACATAAACAAATTAAGCAGGTTTATGAATGCAAAACTCTTGGAGTAACAGTTGACCAGCATTTGTCTTGGAAAAGTAATACTGAGAATATTTGCAAAAAAATAACAGCAGGAATATCTGCTATTCGTCGAGTCAAACCCTTTGTTGACAAAGATACACTGATTTCGATATATAACGCTATTGTTCGACCATACTTTGATTACTGTTGTGAAGTATGGGATGTGTTTGGTGAATCACAATCAAAACGACTCCAAAGACTCCAAAATAGAGCGGCTAGAATTATTTTGAACATGAGCAATGACGTAAATCACTCTATTGCTTTACGTGCATTGGGCTGGGAGCCACTCAAAACAGAAAGGAAGAAAGCTAAGGCAAAAATGATGTATAAAGTATTAAATAAAATAGGTCCCAAATCACTCACTAGTATGTTTTCATACAAGAGTGAGAAAACAAACTACAATCTTCGAGACATTTCAACTGGTCTTAGTTTACCTAAACCGCATACTAATAGCATGAAAAATAGTTTCATGTACGACGGCGCATACCTTTGGAATTCTATTCCAAAGGAAATTCGGGAAAGTAAAACTCTTTCTTCCTTTCAAAATAAAATCGCTGCTCACATCATTGACATAGGGTAACTAGTAAGTAAATTGATGTACCTGTAAATATTCTAATAATCTTCTTATCATGTAAATAGTTTAATATTCTACCTTTCTAAATAGTTATTTTATTTTTGTAAGTAGCTCCTAGTATCTATCATTCTTCTTCAATCTTGTAATTTTTATATTTTTGCACACGCCCCCCGTGGAAATCAGCTTCGGTTGACGGGGTCAGCGTGTATAAATAAAGTTTCTATCTATCTATCTTCTATCTATCTATCTCATTCACATTGCAATTTTAAAAATGTGTGAAAGTTTCAGTAATGTCACATTTCACAACCTAAGCTAAGATCAAGCAATGTAAAGGTCTCACAATGTAACGTAAGGTCTCACAATGTAACGTAAGGTTTCACAACGTAACATAAGGTATCACAACGTAACGTAAGATTTAACAAGGTAACATAAGGTCTCACAACGTAACCTAAGGTCTCACAACCTAAGGTCTCACAACCTAACATAAGGTCTCACAACGCAACGTAAGGTCTCACAACCTAACGTAAGGTCTCACAACGCAACCTAAGGTCTCACAACCTAACATAAGGTCTCACAACGCAACGTAAGGTCTCACAACGCAACGTAAGGTCTCACAAAGCAACGTAAGGTCTCACAAAGCAACGTAAGGTCTCACAAAGCAACGTAAGGTCTCACAAAGCAACGTAAGGTCTCACAACGCAACGTAAGGTCTCACAACCTAACGTAAGGTCTCACAAAGCAACGTAAGGTCTCACAAAGCAACGTAAGGTCTCACAAAGCAACGTAAGGTCTCACAACGCAACGTAAGGTCTCACAACCTAACGTAAGGTCTCACAACCTAACGTAAGGTCTCACAAAGCAACGTAAGGTCTCACAACGCAACGTAAGGTCTCACAAAGCAACGTAAGATCTCACAACCTAACGTAAGGTCTCACAACGCAACGTAAGGTCTCACAAAGCAACGTAAGGTCTCCCAACGCAACGTAAGGTCTCACAAAGCAACGTAAGTTCTCACAACGCAACGTAAGGTCTCACAAAGCAACGTAAGGTCTCACAACCTAACCTAAGGTCTCACAACGCAACGTAAGGTTTCACAAAGCAACGTAAGGTCTCACAAAGCAACGTTAAGGTCTCACAAAGCAACGTTAAGGTCTCACAAAGCAACGTAAGGTCTCACAAAGCAACGTAAGGTCTCACAAAGCAAGGTAAGGTCTCACAAAGTAACGTAAGGTCTCACAACGCAACGTAAGGTCTCACAACCTAACATAAGGTCTCACAACGCAACGTAAGGTCTCACAAAGCAACGTAAGTTCTCACAACGCAATGTAAGGTCTCACAAAGCAACGTAAGGTCTCACAACCTAACCTAAGGTCTCACAACGCAACGTAAGGTTTCACAAAGCAACGTAAGGTCTCACAAAGCAACGTTAAGGTCTCACAAAGCAACGTTAAGGTCTCACAAAGCAACGTAAGGTCTCACAAAGCAACGTAAGGTCTCACAAAGCAAGGTAAGATCTCACAAAGTAACGTAAGGTCTCACAACGCAACGTAAGGTCTCACAACGCAACGTAAGGTCTCACAACGCAACGTAAGGTCTCACAACGCAACGTAAGGTCTCACAACCTAACCTAAGGTCTCACAACGCAACGTAAGGTTTCACAAAGCAACGTAAGGTCTCACAAAGCAACGTTAAGGTCTCACAAAGCAACGTTAAGGTCTCACAAAGCAACGTAAGGTCTCACAAAGCAACGTAAGGTCTCACAAAGCAAGGTAAGGTCTCACAAAGTAACGTAAGGTCTCACAACGCAACGTAAGGTCTCACAACCTAACATAAGGTCTCACAACGCAACGTAAGGTCTCACAACGCAACGTAAGGTCTCACAACGCAACGTAAGGTCTCACAACGCAACGTAAGGTCTCGCAACGCAACGTAAGGTCTCACAACGCAACGTAAGGTCTCACAACGCAACGTGGGGTCTCACACAAGGTAAAGACTTGCAATATAACATATATCATCTGTCAGCGAAGCATAACAGTTTTCACAGTGAGTAGTTTTTCCTTTTACAACTAAAGTAACACACTAAAGCAAAATATAACGTCTTATAACGGATTAAGCAACACAAATGTGTAGAGCATACAAAAGTTAGGTCAGACGTTCATATTTGTGCCATAACTGATCGGTTTAAACACACATGCGATTCGCACGCGTAAAGTTATTTAGGCATGCGAATTACAACACACGTGCAGTTTCCATTACGAAAAGGCCTGGACTCGTACATACCTTAGTCTCTGTACGGAGCGACAGAATTTTTTCAACTGTCAGTGTTTCTTCAGGTATGGGCAATTCCTCACCGACAGGTATAGGAATAGCTACATCCAGATTTAGATTTTCACTGTTGTTACCCTTATCACCACCACCATCAGCTGCTTCTTCTTCAGAAAGATTATAATCAAAGTCATCCTTATATGTCTTCTTCTTACGCTCCCTTAATGATCTCCGCTAAAAAAGGTAGACAAGTATGGTATTATAATTTATTACAACTACATGTATACTGTAATAACTTCTTATTAACCATGAGTGCGGTCATTATGGAAAAATATCAGAGAGCGAGGTTCGTACATAAAAGACCAAGGTCTGATATTTTCCGTAATGACCAAGCTGTCGGTTTTCGACCGGCACATGATGCATCTCAGCCAATGAGAACACACAGTTGCAATGGAAGTAACTTGCACCATATAATAACACCGTATAACACAATTCATCTTCATAACTCAATTCACCTTCATTAACCATTGTGTTGGATTAGTGCCTAATTAGATTGGCTCTTGTATGGATTTATTACTACAGTACAACCTGAGTTTTACGACCACCCCTTTTGTCATTTATGCATAGTTCACCAGACATTATGAAACAGGTCTACAACAGCAGTACTACAACTTACAGTAATGCTTGAAGGTTGATAGTCCTCAGCAAAATAGCCTCCTGGAGATGTAGGTGGTGAAGGTTCATGATCTGATGAATTTCTTCTTTGTCGATTGATAACAGGTTTGTTAAGCACAGTGGCAGGAGGTCTAGAAATATATTTGTAATACTCATTTTAATAATATTCATGAAGAACCGCATATACATTTGATTTTCCTAGCTAAAATCAGTATTAGATGTACTCTAGAATTTTGAGTATACAAAATTTTCAGACTTCTGTATGCTCGACAGGGGCAGGCACCACTACTGAGCGTAGAAAATTTTCAGATTTTTCTACAGTCAACACCACTGCCAAACGTACAAAATTTTCAGATTTTTGTATGCTTGACAGTGGGAGGTGTACAAAATTCTCAGATTTTTGCACAGTTGGCACCACTGCTGAGCATAGAAAATTTTCCAGATTTTTCTACAGTCAACACCACTGCCAAACATACAAAATTTTCAGATTTTTGTACAGTCAACACCACTGCCAAACGTACAAAATTTTCAGATTTTTCTACAGTCCCACTGCCAAATGTACAAAATTTTCAGATTTTTGTACAGTCAACACCACTGCCAAACGTACAAAATTTTCAGATTTTTCTACAGTCCCACTGCCAAATGTACAAAATTTTCAGATTTTTCTACAGTCCCACTGCCAAACGTACAAAATTTTCAGATTTTTGTATGCTCGACAGGGGCAAGTGTACAAAATTCCCAGAGTTGAAGCAGTTGGCACCACTACTGAGCGTAGAAAATTTTCAGAATTTTCTACAGTCAACACCACTGCCAAACGTACAAAATTTTCAGATTTTTGTATGCTTGACAGTGGGAGGTGTACAAAATTCTCAGATTTTTGCACAGTTGGCACTGCTGCAGAGCATAGAAAATTTTCCAGATTTTTCTAGTCAACACCACTGCCAAACGTACAAAATTTTCAGATTTTTGTACAGTCAACACCACTGCCAAACGTACAAAATTTTCAGATTTTTCTACAGTCCCACTGCCAAATGTACAAAATTTTCAGATTTTTCTACAGTCCCACTGCCAAACGTACAAAATTTTCAGATTTTTGTATGCTCGACAGGGGCAAGTGTACAAAATTCCCAGAGTTGAAGCAGTTGGCACCACTACTGAGTGTAGAAAATTTTCAGAATTTTCTACAGTCAACACCACTGCCAAACATACAAAATTTTCAGATTTTATGAGGTTATGCAGTAACCAAGGTTAACAGCTAGGTAACGTCAAAACCTAATCGTCAAACGTTGGAGCCGGCCCCCTCACCAAAATCAATGTTTTAATACCATCATTATTGAGTATTCTAAACGCCAATCTTAATAAGAACGTAGCAAACAGTAACTATTCTGAACGAAACGTAACTTTTCAGAACATAAAATAAAAGTAAGAAAGCAGTGTAATGGTAAAAGAAAGCAGAGTAATGGTTAATTGAAGGCAATGTTTAATTAATTACTGAAAAAAAGGGAAGCTGTTCTGAAGTTCTAATTTGGACCCTGTTAGATACAGCAATAATAAATTTATTGCACTAAAATGTTACACACTACTGGTGCAAAATGGTCAGCACTACTGTCTAGTGTACAAAATTTTCAGATTTTTGTACGCTTGGCACCACTTCCTAGTGTACAAAATTTTCAGATTGTTGTACTGTACAATCAGCACGCGGCACCACTGCGGAGTGTACACAATTTTCAAATTTTTGTATGATTGGTACCACTGCTAAGCGTACAAAATTTTCAGATTTTTGTATACTTGGCACTACTGCTGAACATTCAAAATTTTTGGATTTTTTGTACACTCAACACCACTGCCAAGCATAAAAAATTTTCAGATTTTTTGTATTTTCAGTTTTTTGTACCACTGCAAAGCAAACAAAATTTTCAGATTTTTGTATGGTCAAACATGTTGTCATGGCAACATTATGAAATATCAAGTGGATAAAAAAGAAACCAATAATAAATACTAAATAAAACCTACTTTGACGAGCTGCGCACAGTTTTCGGAAGCTGGTTAATGATGGAAGGTGGAAGTACAATGGGCTCTGATGCTTTTCTTTGAGCCATCAAATCCTGTTTCATATCATAGTTCATAGGGCCCTTTGCTTGGGAACCGTACGAAGAGCCAAAATGTTTCATTGCGGGATCCACTTGAAAGTTAAACATGTTATTCATCAAAGCTGATTTGGCTATAGCCTCAGCTACTATCCTATTGGCCTTGTCCTGCTGCTGCTGTTTCAACATGCCAACATGATCATATGTTAATTGTGCAGCCTGAAAATGCTTTTTTTGTGTCTGTTGATCCACCAGATACATGTGGTACAACCTACTGAACTGTTGTTGTAACTGTTGCAGAGGTTGATCCCTGGCTGGTGATGGTAGCTCTCGAACCTGCGTAATCTGCTGTTGAAGTCTCTGAAGCTGATACAACAGATGAGCACTCTTTAGCTGACTGGACACCTGATTTGGAGTCTGGTTCACCATCGGTTGCTGATACGGAGCAGCTGGTCTCACTGGATAACCACCTTCGGGAAACTGGGCTTGTCTTCTCATAAGGAAATCCTGTGGCATCGAAGCCGGTGGTGTAGCTTGCTGAAATGGATCGGCTGACTGAATGGATGACTGATTTTGTAGAGATGAGTGCTGCTGTTGCATGTTAGCATACATAGGTCCAGGATTTTTACCTGACAAGAATGGGTCAGGGGAGGGTGTGAAAGAAGAATTACTTGAAGCAGGAAAACCTGCTAACGATGTAACCGTGTTTGTTGAGATATCCGATGAAGGAGATGCTGGAATCGATCCAGCCACTAAATGATGGAGTTTGTTGAATTGCTCTTGCCTGGCCATGTCAGCAGCGTACTGTTGAACATTTGGTGAAAGATGTGCGGGTTTATTCTCGCTGTTCATTTTTGGAGTAGAATTACTAATGTCTGTTAACGTTAATGTGGTCTTGCCTTGCTGGCTTAAAAATGGGCCCTGAGCCTGCCCTAACATTGGATTAGTTTGCTTATTAGTCATAAAATGTTGAAGTCTGAGAATATTTGTCTGTTGTTGACTCAGCGTTGCAAAGGACTGAGGTAATGATCTTGCAGGCATTCCTTGCTCCGGCGATGGCTGTTGTGATTGTTGTGGTAGATAACTACCAAATGAATTACCCACATTAGGCTGTCCTCTCCACGGAGACCCAGGTGAATTAGCAGCTTGTGGATTATACTGGTTTGGTGAATGCATACGCATTGGCATTCTCGGGAACTGCTGAGGCTGCTGTTTATTTGGGGCTGCAGCACCCTGGAAAGTGTTCTGCTGATTCAGCATTGGGTTAGCGTAATGGCTTAGCTTTTGAGAAAAAGGTTGGAACGAATCCGGCGATGACTGACCATCTAAATGATGCAGCTTCTGATGTGGTGTCCCCTGTGGCCTGTTCGTAAAATTTGGATAAGAGTCCATGTTGAAAAACTGGTCAGCTGATCCTTGAGGAATGGAAGTTGAAGGCATATTATTAATGCCGATATCATCCAAGAAACTTCCTCCTGATCCACTTGTGGCTATCAAACTCAAGAACTCCGAAGGGTCAGTCATCCCGACAACAGTCCATGATAAAACAACTAATATACCTCATACAAACAAGAATTTCTACTCTTGAAGTGCTGGCCTTCCCTGATAATGTCATCCGTCCTTAAAACTTGTCTTGAGACAAGTCATTCTTTTTCAGTCACTTGTAATCTCCTGAGCACTGAACCAAACAGTGTCTCCTTCAGTCTTTACAACAAACAATTTACTTCCCTCTATATAAAATTATATAAAGAAAATATATTGAGCCATTTCGCCAACATTACACAATAAATAACTAGATTATAGACTTCAATCCACTTATTTTGTCATTATTCGACACGAACCACCTTTTTTGGCCAGTTTCTTGCAAATTAAGCTCAAGTCGACATTATAATAAGCGAGGAAGTCATGTATTGCGATGACACTTGTGTGTCAAGCCAAATAAAATCTTACGCAAACTTTACTCGTGTTTATAAACGAATTAGAAGACACACAATAGTCTTGTCGCAGTCATTCAGGGCTGTCCGATCGAAGCCAGACAAAATGGAGAAAGCCAGATCGTTTTCTGAAAAATATCAACTGGCGTGATGTCACCGGAAACGTAAATAAAACACAAGTGCTGATGGTTTTCGTTTTTAGCCCTAACCCTTCTCTGGTTGGCAGCGAGCGATTTCTTATCAATCACTACGCTTAAATCACCATTTTTGAAGAGCCTGTGCACAAATTGAATATCATCGACTGAACGAGTTCTCGACAAAGATCACCCATTGCAGGGCATCGTAGCACAGATTGCAGGCGAAGTGGCGAACGGTTTCACAAGCGAGACCAATTTCTGAGCCACACACGGACTTCCCCTCGTCAATTTCTTCGCACTAGATCTACCCCGAAACGTCCAAGTTATTTATTGTTGGGGTTGGTTTGTTTCTTCTTCACTTAGCCAATTAGTGGCGACAAATGCCAAGTGAGGGGAACAGGAAGAGAAGCCCAATCGGTTCGAGCGAATAAAGGCCGATCGACCACAAAGGAAGAGAAAGAGCCCAGGTGGATAACATAACAATCGCAATTTACGAAGGCCTTGGCACAAGTTGATTTGTATGTGCAAATTGATGCCGTCCCTGGATAACCTAAACAAATTACCCCCTTAAATACTTTCACGAACACCTACGGCAATAAAATTTCATAAAATCACCAAATAACACCGTAGAATTTTTCAAATTTCACACGTCCTCGATGAAGCTTTTTGAAGGCAATCGTCAAGAGTTTACGGGAAGATGAATTTTCTGGTACGGCGCCGTGCACCCTTATGACGCTTAATAAGGGTGATACACCGCGCGAGAACGAGCTAAGAACACACGGAATACAAAGAAAAATATCCACAGATTAAACATACCTCGTGTAAAAGGCTTGAAAAGTTCGATCCGCCAGCCAAATGGAGAAAATAATTGAGAAAAGTTGAATAACACGAGCGATTTTGGGAAGGCCTTGAACGAGCATATCATGCTTTCGCCTGAACCACGTTATGATTTCAACGCAGCCAATCAGCAGCCGCGATTCGCACGTGTCCCGGATGGACACAAATAATCGCTTCAGCTGTTTCAAAAGTGACAGGTGAGTACAATGGTGGCATGTGATAGGTTCAAAGAACTTGGTCAACTCCGTCACCTGCAGAAGAAAAGGGTTCCTTGTGATGTGAAACAATGCGCCCACATGCAACCAAACCAAGGCTGAAACCTTCCCGAGTTAAACCTGCCCGAAATCGCTTCCCTTCAGAGTTACGCAATGGTCCTTTGATAGGGTTATTACATAAAGTACTCTTACATATGCATGTGCTCTTTCATGATGGGCCTTAGGCAGTTACAAAGACCAACTTTGTCTTTGGGGGATAATTACATGGAAAGTACGGCAGCTATAGTATCTGGGCATTCGCCTGAAGCCGCAGAAGCTAGCACACGGGGGGTGTGGGGGGGGGGGGGTGGTATGTGATAAACCGCGGGCCATCGAGGTTCGCCAATAAAGATTGTAGTGTTCCATAATTTTCGGCCTCGCTTATATGGCAAGTTGGCAAACCCCCATGTGCTAAACAGTAAACTCTAACTTACGAGGAAAGCGCGAAGCGTGGGCGCGCAAAGATGTAACTTTTCAGTGCCCTGCCCAAGGCCATTGCGCGGTTTCCTAGCAACGCTCGGCTACAAGGGCCGGCTGGGGGTAATAATTCCATGTCCTAAATAACCCAGGTACTTCATGAAAGCCTGACCCCAACACACACCCTAATCCTAACCAATAAATTTGTGAATATAGGACATGGATTTATAACCCAGCTGGGCGTATTAAAAACGACCGGACGATGTCGCCATCGAGATCAATGCGGCATAATAGGTCACAAGTAGAAAGCAGGATTTGGGCAGCAGGCCAAATACCAACTCTCGCTTTCGAGGGTTTATTCCTCACAAAAGAAAGGTTCCGCGTGACCGCGTAGACAGTTTCACATGCAGCTGTACCTCTCGTACGTGATCACCCGTGTTGTCAGGCAACGCGATCGCTACAAGAGGTGTAGTCCTTATCGTAAGTACTTAATTAATCTGTGGAATTAAGTAGCCTAAAGTCCGACTGGCCAGTCGACTCTCGTAGGAGGCCATCTGTTCCAACTCTCGACTGCGAATGAAATAGAGCGCGAAAGCTGCCCGGAGTTTTGCGAGCCCCACACTGTCGGATCTTCAATAGCAAAGCTCCAAACTTTAATTTGTAAAGGTCGATTTAGACGGCACAACAGACTTGTTCCTGCAACTGTCGCACGCAACCTGCTCGCGCCATGCCTACAACACAAATTGCGTCGTGTGAATCAAGCCTGCAATTTGCAACATTTGTAGGCAAAAGCTCGGCCTTAACACGGGAGTGGCGCGATAGACAGATGACATGCGATAGGAATAGGGTCTTTGTTTTTGAAAGTTCACATAGAGCAGTTATTTTGAACAGAGCAAAGTGAAAAGCGGTAGTAAACTATCAAGACTTTTGGTAACAAAAAAACTGACGTTTGGAACGGAGCCCTTGTCCCAGTTAATTTCGAGCCCCCTAAATTTGTACCCCCCGGTTTAAATATATGTAATGTGAACACACTCTCATATCAACTCTCATATGCCAACTCTCATGACAGGTCAAACGAGCAAAAACTCTCATCAACTCTCATTAAAATTTGAACCAGCTCAAAGTTGATGAGAGTTGATAAGAGTGCATGAGAGTCGATGAGAGTTGGTGGTCAAATGCGACCGAGAGTTGAAACTCTCATCGACTCTCATCAACTCTCATCTTCGTTTGACCGGGCCTTTAGTGATAAAGAACACAAACCGTAAAATAGAAACCACTTACCAGCGTTAGTAAAGTCTGTCTCATGTCGCCGACCCATGATTTTGATGCATGTTAAGTAAAAGAATAAAAGCACTGCTTTTCTGCATTGTTCTTTATTACTTAACATGCTGCTGCACTTCCCGTTTTAACATGCATCTAAATCACAAATCGCCGACGATTGGCGACAAATGAGAGCCAGGCTAAAGTGTATATGAAACGAAAATTAAGTTTGTCTTATTTGAAAGAACTCTTAAAGTAATGGGGAATATCAACTTACAGCTTTTTCATATTTTACTTAGTTCTTGAGATATTTAGACTTATGTGATATTCAAATGAGATAACTTATGGTTCTTTTTGTTCTAATTAACATATTCGAAAATCGTGAGTATTTTTAAGATTATTGAACAAAATCACTTGTAACTTGTCTTTCATGTTTAGTTGCATGAACTGTAGTAATATGCAAAGTTTCAAGTGATTTTGTTCAATAATCTTAAAAATATTCACGATTTTCGAATATGTTAATTAGAAAAAAACGAATCATAAGTTATCTCATTTGAATATCACATAAGTCTAAATATCTCAAGAACTAAGTAAAATATGAAAAAGCTGTAAATTGATATTCCCTATTATTTTGAGAGTTCTTTCAAATAAGACAAACTTAATTTTAGTTTCATATACACTTTAAAAACGATCTCCATGCTCTCATTTTTAGCGATGTTTATTTATCCTTGTGGTCGTATACATATTTTCCATTTGGTAACTTTCTCAGTTTTTGTAGTACTTACTCAGTTTAATAACAGTGTTTAGATAATGTTATTGGCAATATAATTTTATTTGATGCATATACGTCAACAAACCAAATTTTCGAACTATGAAAATGTTGCCCAACAATGTTTTTTATTCGCTATTGTAACACAATAAGCTCGATCATGTGAGGTTTAGAACTGGCTTTGGATATGAAAATTAATGAATGTAACATATTCATCGCGGTTTTCTGGGTTGTTTTGGGTATAAAATATGTTTAAAAAGGGGGGTCCAAATCCGCCAACGGGGGTCCAAATCTACTGGGGGAGTCCAAAATCCGCTGTGACACCCTTTTCATCACATATTCACACTTTATCTAATATGAAGGACTTCCCTCGAAACATCAGTTTTCTTTACTTAAAATTTCGGCTTCAATGCGCCAAAAATTGCATTGGCAATGTAAATCCAGTTTTAATAATTGTCAGTTGTTTGCTGTACAAGCTGTGTTAGTTAGTAATACTCAGAAAAACTCTGAGCTCTAAGCGGGACTCGAACCCACAACCTTCTGAATGCTAGCCAGACGCTCTAACCATTGAGCCACTAGAACTCAGATAGCGGAGCAAGGTTAATTAAGGTACTGGTTACAAGTAGACTTGTAGACCAACAAGTACTTGTAACCGAGCGGTTAAGACTCGTTCCTGGAGGACTGGGCACAGTCTAAGGTATGAGTACCTTAATTAACCTTGCTCCGCTATCTGAGTTCTAGTGGCTCAATGGTTAGAGCGTCTGGCTAGCATTCAGAAGGTTGTGGGTTCGAGTCCCGCTTAGAGCTCAGAGTTTTTCTGAATATTACTAACTAACACAGCTTGTAGAGCAAACAACTGACAATTATTACTAACATCAAGCTGCAATTTCTGAAACGAACTAAATTCAGTTTGTCTAATTTGAAAGAACTCGTGAAATGGTAAAGGAAGACCTTTTATAACTTTTCCTTATTTTTCTTCATTTGGGGACATTTCAGTTCGTCTGATATGTAAAAAGATGGTCTCTGACGTCATAACTAGAGTTACTGAGTTTCTTGTATTCCAAAGTCACTCCATGATTAACCAACATGCAATTTTCAGTCTCACAAGGTGTTTTAATCAAAAGTGCACAGTTTCAAGTAAATTTGTCGAACAAACTTGGAGATATAACTGATTTTGCTGTGTGTGAAAATGCTCTACCTGCAGAAACCATCTCATTTTCACGAGTTGAAATATCTCAAAAACGAAGAATGAAACGGAAGAGTTGTAAAAGGTCTTTCACTACGGGGTCGTTTACATGAATCCGGATTGAGTTTCCATCCCGATTGAACTCATTCCGCTTCTGATCAAACCCCTTTATCTGTTTACATTGAGATTAGCTCATTCCGGATTGAGTTCAATCCGTTTCCCATTCCGGATTGCAATCTCATTCCGGATTGAAATTTCGTTCCGGAATCATGTAAACGCGGTGCGAGGTTCATTCCGGCGGGAATGAAAAACATGACAGAGAGAACTAGAACAAACAATGCATGCGTGTTTTCAAATATTTACGGGTTTCAGGCGACAGGCGGATTTCAATCCAGAAACACAATTCCCATATAAACACGGATTGACTTCGCTTTTCAATTCGGATTGAAACTCAATCCGGATTCATGTGAACGGCCCCTAAAGTTCACTAGTTCTTTCAAATTAGGCAAACTTAAAGTGCCTATGAAGCGAAAATTATTATTGTCTTAAATGAAAGAACTCTTAAAACTACAACGTAACATCTTTTGCAGATCTTCGTTTCCGTGCTTCGTTGTTGAGATATTTCAGTTTATTTGATATGCAAATTAAACACTTTGACATCACACGTGTATAATGAGTTATCGGAGAACGTTCTATATCTTTGCTATTATCAAACGAAATCACTTCGAAGCCGATCCTGTGCGTCTATTTCGCATACAGCATTAGACATACAGATTTTTAATTGATTTCGTTTGATAATAGCAAAGATACAGAACCTTCTCTGATAACTCATACACGTGTGACGTCAAAGTGTTTAATTTGCATATAAAAAAATTGAAATATCTCAACAATGAGGCACGGAAACGAAGATCTGCAAAAGATGTTACTTTGTCGTTTTGAGAGTTCTTTCATTTAAGACAATAATAATTTTCGCTTCATAGGCACTTTAAGTTTTTTCGTATGTTTTTGCTGTACAAGCTGTCGCAAGTTAAACTCGGAGAAACTGAACTCTGACGGGACTCGAAACCTTCCGAATTCCAGCCGGACACTCTAACCATTGAGCCACTGAAACTCAGATGGTAGGGAATAAATAAAAATAAAATCTTTATTTAAACTGTTGAAGATCCAATCAGCATAAATGCTGGTATTAACAGGAGAACAGTGCTTAATTATAAATAACTAAATCATTAATATACAAAGTGAACAAAATAGGAAATTTGTAAGCTACAAATGTGAGTATTATTGTCAGTTTCTAATAGGTGCATGAAAATACAACGTTTAAAACTAGAGATAAATGTAAGTTCTCTGAATTCGAAGGCAAAGAGTTCCAATCCTTTGCAGCTGCATACTTGAACATGGATTGCCCTGTTGCACTTTTTACCTTTGGGAGATCTAATAACGTTTTGTCTCGCAAGTCCCAGTTATGCGTGTTAAGCCTTAATTTAAAAATCTCTCTTAACTGATCAGGGCAGTCCAAATTATGCAGTATTTTAAAAATTGTAAGAAATCGTAAAAAACGACGCCTGCTGTTCAAAGACGACAACTTCAACTCATTACGCATTTCCTGCGTACATTTTTGCCTTCCTTGATGGAGGATAATTCTCATGGCACGGTTCTGCAGTTTTTCTACCCGTTTTGTTTGAGTTGACCCGCACTCGTGCCACACAATACAACCGTAGTCCAGTATGGGTAATATGGTTTGTTTATAGATTCGAAGTAAAATTGTTTTTGGTACGAATAGAGATAGACGATTCAATAAACCAAATTTAGGATAGAAACGGAAACACTAAAGGTGCTGTTACACTTGCAAGTTGCATAAAAATCACACCGTGTAACACCCCGTAGCAACTTGCGATTTTGTTATTTTTGCCGTGTTGCAAGTTGCAAGAAAAGTTGGATAGGTTCTACTTTTTGCTGCAACTTACATCAAAAATCGCAAGTTGCTGAACGTGTAACACCCTTCCTTTTTTTCACGAGTAAATTTGTTGCAAGTTGCAAGAAAAATCGCATCGTGTAACAGCACCTTAAGAACATACAATAGACAAACTTAAAAAGCGAAAATTATTATTGTCTTAAATGAAAGAACTCTCAAAACGACAAAGTAACATCTTTTGCAGATCTTCGTTTCCGTGCCTCGTTGTTGAGATATTTCAATTTTTTTATATGCAAATTAAACACTTTGACGTCACACGTGTATAATGAGTTATCAGAGAAGGTTCTGTATCTTTGCTATTATCAAACGAAATCAATTAAAAATCTGCATGTCTAATGCTGTATGCGAAATAGACGCACAGGATCGGCTTCGAAGTGATTTCGTTTGATAATAGCAAAGATATAGAACTTTCTCCGATAACTCATTATACACGTGTGGTGTCAAAGTGTTTAATTTGCATATCAAAGAAGCTGAAATGTCTCAACAACGAAGCACGGAAACGAAGATCTGCAAAAGATGTTACGTTGTAGTTTTAAGAGTTCTTTCATTTAAGTTATTAAAGTTATTTCGCTTCATATATAGGCACTTTAAAGGGTATTGGCAATAAAAATTAAGTTTGTCTAATTTTAAAGAACTTGTGAAATTGTAATAGAAGATATTTTACAACTTTTTCGTATCTTTCTTCGTTTGCAAGATATTTCAATTTGTTTAATATGCAAGTAACATGCGCTGTGACGTCAGGAGCAGGATACAGTATTTTTACACAAAGCAGCATCAGTTATGAAATGTTCAGTGTCACAAGGCGTTTTTATGTGCACAGTTTCAAGTGATTTCGTTGAATAAATTTAGAGATATAACTGATTTTGTTACATCTCATTTGAGACCATCTCATTTACATATTAAACAAATTTAAATATCTTGCAAACGAAGAAAGATACGAAAAAATTGTAAAAGATCTTCTATTACAATTTTATGAGTTCTTTCAAATTAGACAAACTAAATTTTTGTTGTCGATACCCTTTAATTTATATTGCCATATTCCTTTTAAAATGCCTATGAAGCGAAAATTAAGGGTGTCTTATTTGAAAGAACACTTTGAAAGGACGAATTAATATATTTTGCAGTTTTTGGTTTCCTTGCTTCGTTGTTGAGATGTTTCAAGTTGTTGACGTCACATGTGCATAGAAGGTTATATATCGTTGCTATTATCATACCTAATCAATTCAAAGGAAGCGTGTGGGTGCATGCGTCTTTTCCGCAGCTGACAAAACATGTATAGATTTCAAGTGATTATATTTGATAAGAAGGAAAAGATTCATGTTATCAACCATTGTAGCAACCGCTGACCGGTGAATATCAGCAACGATGTACAACCTCCGATAACTTATTATGCACGTATGATGTCAAAATGTTTAATTTGCATATTAAACCGGAAATCTCAACAGGAATTAATGTAGTATGAAGTGTCATGAAAACAGCTCCCGTAGGATTTTCGTGCTAAAGTTGCTTTTTTTTCTTTTTTGATTGACTAGATGTCAAACTATCAGAAAATGATGGGTTCAAATTTTCCGGACCTTTCGATATACAGGGGGGTTGAGAGCCCAGAAAATTTGAACTGCATTTTCTGATAGATAGTTTGACGTCTAGTTAACTCAAAACAACTGAAAAAGAAAACAGAAATCAAACTTTAGCATGCAAATCCTACGAAAGCTGTTTTGATGACAATTCATACCACACTATATTTGGGCTAAGATCAGGGTCAGTAAAGGTCTTCGAGTCACTCCTATTAGCCATGTCTCCAACCCCTCGACTCCCCCCTGTATATCGAAAGGTCGAAAATTTGAACCCCATCATTCAAAATTTACCCCATCATTCAAAAGGAAAACTGCAAAAGATGTTACGTTGTCATTTCAAAATGTTCTTTCAAATAAGACCGACTTAAAGTGCTTAATATAAACCCAAAAATTATATTACTGCATATGGATTCTATTTATAGTTAGTTCCAGCTTGCTTTTGAAATTCGTTTGTCAACATTCGTTGGAAGGTTGGGAACTTGGTACGAAAGTTCGCGAAGTTCGTTGTGAAGTTCGTCGTGAAGTTCGAATTTAATAAGCTTTGAATTGAATTCCTTTGGTAAAATCACGGAGAAGAAGATTACTTGTTGTATAGAATATAATAATAGATACTTGGTAAAGCAGAAACAAATTGCCGACTTAAATTTGTATCTAGCTCGCAACGTAGTTTGGAACATTGCAACGTAGTTCGGAATGTTCATTTCAATGATACGTATCGGTTTCAAAAGCAAGCTGAAACGGACTATGTGTATAGTTGAATCCCAAAATATTTTTCGATTTGAACTTTTATTTGTTGTTATATTGTTTGAATTTCCAAAATGGTAATGAGGATGACGTCTATGTAGGCATAATTTATTTATTTATTTACTTATTTACTTACTTATTTACTTATTTATTTATTTATTTATTTATTTATTTATTTATTTATTTATTTATTTATTAACTTTACAACCATACAAGTGTGAGAAAGAATTAATACAGTTAAAAATAAAAACGGTGCAAGACTTGGTCATGGTTGAAGGTATGGTCAACAGGACATGAGTCCCATGTGAAGACCAACCTGACAAAAAAAATACAGAGTAGACATAAATTAAAGACAAGGACTAATATACTATTTACACACGATAGGACAGATTAAGAACAGCTTAAGTTGTAAGAACAACACTTAGAGCAGTTAGGTTTTCCAAGTGCGCATTCTATTTACTTCAAAAGTAGAGTCTAATTGAGAAGAGTAGTACATGTAAAGTTGGTGCTTAAAAGAGGAAACAGACGTACTATTACGGATGATCGGAGAGAGATCGCATACGCAGTGTTCCGTTACAGCAGAAATATTACCCAATTCACATGTTAACCCTTTATAGCACAAGACCTTCCCATATGCTGAATAAATAAAATCGTCTGCGTTAGCCAGAATAAAATTCTTAAAGTGGCCAATGAACTATGCAGGGTTAATGGCATACTTGAATAGTATATTCTATATCTTATCATTTTTTTCATTAAAATCTTCAAAGAAAAGGAAAAAACACACACAAATGCCTACATTGACGTCATCATTAACATTTTGGAAATACAAACCTCAATACAACAACAAAGTTCTAGTCAGAAAATATTTTGGTATCCAACTATTTACGTTACATAGAATCCATATCAGTAATATCTTATTTGAGTTTATAGACACTTTAACTTTTGTTTCATAAGCACTTTATTAGCAGTGCTGTGAGTAACTTCGTTACAAGTAACTGCAATCCTGGACAAAAGTGCTTGGGACACTATGCGACAATCGTCAAAATCGGCAAAGTGTCCCAACAATTTTGTCCAGGATTGTCTGAAAATGACGAATTTATGATTTTTCAACAAAACGCAGCTTTTTAACTTTGTAACATTGTAAAAGATATACAGTTTAATAAAAGAGCCCCCGTCTCTGCTCCCCCTTACCCCCTCAATGAGGAAGGGATCACTGGAGCAGAGTCTCTGCAGAGTTCCCACCCGCATCGGTACCACCCGCACGAGAGCTCTTATTAATTTGCATATTCACCGAACCATCTATACACCACACACAATCATGTGGGAGCGTATTTGTGTCATTTTGGAACGAACTGCGCAGAATCGTCGCGTTCAAATTGTTTTTTTTCCTTCGATTTTGTCTAATTCGCCATTTTCAGACAATCCTGGACAAAAGTGCTTGGGACACTATGCGACAATCGTCAAAATCGGCAAAGTGTCCCAACAATTTTGTCCAGGATTGTAGTTACATGTAATCGTTACTTTTTTGAGTAACTTTACCGGTAACTAGTTACAGTTACAGTTACCTTCTGAAAAAAGTAACTAAATAATACAAAAAGTAGGAATAAAAAGTAACGATAACTAGTTACATCTGCCGTTGAGAGCGCCGTTACTTTTTGCGATATCTATAATACTCCCAACCTCGCCGAGTCGTCGTTCAACGTCGTATCCAGCTTTTCATTGAACTGAACACACCGGTGCCTGCAAGTGCAGCATGTGAAAGGCTGTTCAGCTGCGCAGGATTAATTTTCAGACCACATCGTTGCTCAATGACTGATCGTAATTTTGAAAATTCTCTTCTGGTCAAATTAAACAATAGTTTTGTCTAATTCACATGCTTCGCGATTTGAAAAGCAGAACGAAAGAATAGGTGTAACTTTGTAACTCGTTACAAAATTTCTTCGATTATACGTAAATCATCTTTCATCAATGTTACTTGTAACTGAAACTGAAACTGAAACTGAAACTGTAACTGTAACTGTAACTGTAACTTACTGTAACTGTAACTAGTTACTTTTTTTCATTGTAACTTGTATCGGCAACTAGTTACTTTTCTGATGATGTAACTGTAACTAGTTACAAAAATTATGTAACTATTACAGCACTGTTTATTAGGGCATTCGGTTAGACATAGAATGCGCGCAGGATATATGCTTTCACAAATCAACGAGCACGATTAATCGATAAATTTATCAAATTTAATTCATAAGATATACACCTGGCTAAACTTCCGTCCCAAAACGGTACATCTGGCGTCAATTCCCCTAACACTGACAAATTTTGCGTGGAAAAAACAATGCATAAATATAGTGCGGATTATCTAAGGTCAATAATGGTCAGTTACAAAAAGCTATATCTGGATTTCGTTCTCACTCCTTACGGCTACGTACGTTACTTCAGTTGTAAGAAAATAACTTTAACTTTCTCTTCCATGCAGCTAAACTTCATCGAAAATTCACCACTGAAAGTTTCAAGTCTAAAAACATAAACAAGTAGAATAAGTAAAGGCGCTCATACCCTGCAAGTCAGAGCCCTTTTCCGACCTACGCAGGCTTCGGGGGAAAGTGGGCTCTGCCAACAAACTCGATATTTCTTTTTGAGCATGCGTGAATGGTTGCCAAGATACTATTTTGGGCCCAGGCTCTAACGCGTCACTTCCTATTTTCCTGCTTATGCGTGTTCGTAAACGAGAACTTGTTTGACCAGTTTAAAACCTGACTGACTCGTCCCAAACTTGGGGCGAAGATCGAGTTTGTTGGCAGAGCCCACTTTCCCCCGAAGCCTGCGTAGGTCGGAAAAGGGCTCTGACTCGCAGGGTAAGGCGCTCATTAACACGCGGTGTAATTTTTGGCTCATCACCTACCCATACTAAGAAGGATTCTGATTGGTTTAAATAACCTAACCCAACACCTTCCCCTACTGACCGTAGGAGCATGGGAACGAATAAGGGAAGTGAGGATATGGGAACTGAGTAAGGAGCATGGGAACGAATAAGGGAAGTGAGGATATGGGAACTGAGTAAGGAGCATGGGAACGAATAAGGGAAGTGAGGATATGGGAACTGAGTAAGGAGCATGGGAACGAATAAGGGAAGTGAGGATATGGGAACTGAGTAAGGAGCCAACATGTCCTCTCACTTGAGTATCATGATAATCATCATTTCTTCACACAGTCGAATATGATGATTATCATGATACTCAAGTGAGATTCTGTCCCACATGTGGGATGTTAAACAAAATTGCATATAACAAACGAACCATTAGGGGTGTTGTGGTCGCGGTCTGAGAGGCGGGACTTTTCTCCGGAGGGTTGTGGTTAGGGTTAGGTCCAACGGGGGGTTGTGGTTGTCAGTGGGGTTGTGGTTAGGTTAGGGTCCGGTTTAGAGGTGGGGGTTGAGTTGGGGGTTTGGGGGTAGGGAATTCTTTTTTAAAATGATGATTATTGTTAATTCAACGACATCTCACAAATGACGATAATCATCATTTCGAAATGAGAGGATATGCTGAACGAGCATGGGAACGAACAAGGGAAGTGAGGATATGGGAACTGAGTAAGGAGCATGGGAACGAATTGACAATCGACAATGTGATTGGTTACTTATATAGCCAATCAGAAAACTCGTTCATATTAGGTAGGTCTGTACTGTAATTTTTTCATGCAACTGGTCTCGCAACGCCGCATTAAAGTAAATCAAAAACGGCAAAATAACTTATTAACTAACTTATTTTGCTCTATTCAAATACGTTAAAACCCCACAAGTGAATGAGTGATATAAGCACTTTAAACAAATATGAGCCTAACTCAAGCTGGCAACCGAACTTGGCTTAGGTTCAATATTATACATAGATTTTGTGTGTTAATACTGTACCTTTCTATAACAAGCATGTTAATCATCAGCCTTCTCCTCCGGTTTACTTTCTTCTTCCCCACTCTTCTCCTCATCTTTCTTTTCACATGCATCTTCGCATGGCTTGTCTTCTCCCTTTCGCATTAAAAAAGCAAAAGCGCTAAAACCTTGTTCATTTTTGAACAAGAAAATTTCAACCACACTGCACAGTATCTGTTCGAAGCACATATATTAAAGACTTATTAACCGAGTGCGAGGTCTGTACGGGAAAGTATTTGCCTGAGGTTTTCGTATACAGACCGAGCGACGAAGGAGGGAGGTTTGTGCGATAAAACCGCACAAAATTTTGCAAATTTTGTAAAATTTTGCAAATTTTTGCAAATTTTGTAAAATTTTGCAAATTTTGTAACATTTTGAAAACACCCGTGAAATTAAACTTTAATTTTCCTCCGCCCCATGCGATTACCTATACTAATCGGCACTTATTCCAGAAAGGGTATTACGGAAACCACTGATGTGTGGAACGATGTGAAAATTTCGAATCGCTGTCACGTCCACAAACGTCAACAAATTTGGAAATAAATGATGTAAACAAAGACAATGACGACTTGAGAAAATGTTTATTGCTCATTTTAAAAGCCATACTATCGACAATATACATCTTAGAAATCTGTCAGCATTTTTCACTACAAAATCACCGCTTAGAGTGCTTCTGCAGCAAACCGTTAAAATTGTTTATCGGATGTATTTTTAAACTTTCAACACTTGTCGATGTTTGTTGAACGTTTGTGGGCATGACAGCGAATCGAATTTTTAACTCAGTTCCACACTTCGGTGGGTTCCGTAATATAAACGCCGTCACATTTAAAGTGCATATAACCCCAAATTTTTTATCGTCTAAATACGTTCTACCTTTGGCAAATAGTTGAACAACGAAATATTTTTTAGACTGGAGCAACTTTTATTGCTTTAATAGAGATTCTTGTTTTCAAAATGGTAATGAGATGACGCCAAAGTAGTCATCATTATCTATACAATAATTATTTACAGGAGTGACATGACCCAATTCTTCCATTAATGGTGTGTTTGAACAACATGTTCCATATTGTATGAGTTTTTCCACAACAATTCTCAGGTAGTTTATCTCGCCAAAAAGAGAAAGAAAGCCAAATGCCTACATAGACGTCATCTCATTACCATATACTAGAAATGCGAATCCGGCCAAAAAACATTGAAGAATAGCTCCAATCAAAATATTAATATTAATATTTATTAATATTATATTATTAATATTTATTAATTTAATTATAAAATAAAATATTACACTGAACAACTGTTTGCTCTATGTAGAACGTACTCAGATGATAAAAAATTTGGGTTATATGCACTTTAAAAAATTGTTTTGCCAAAAATGTCATTTAACTTACTTTCTCTTCGGCCTTTTCTTCTTCTTTCTCCGCTTCCTTTTCCGCCTCTTTTTCTCCTTCCGTCTCTGATTTCTTTTCCGGTTTGGCTTCTTGCTTTGGTTCAGGCTTCGGAGGTTCTTTCAATGGTGACAGTAATAACTTGCCGACGTTTTTACGATCTTGCATACATTGCATGGCATCTCTGATCTGAGAAGAAAAATAGCAAAACGAGGGTAGAACAGGACAGGAACACAACATGACACAATACAACACAACAACACATCACATCACATCACACCACACCACACCACACCACACCACACCACACCACACCACATCACACCACATCACATCACACCACATCACATCACATCACATCACATCACATCACACCGCATCACATCACACCGCATCACATCACACCGCATCACATCACATCACATCACACCACATCACATCACATCACATCACAACAACACCCAACACCCAACACCACACTGATAAGCCGTGCAACAACACACCATCAAAAACCACCAAACATCACAAATAAATAACTACAAATACAAATTTAATTAATTACTTCTTCCCACAAGGGGCTTTTCAAGAGCAATTTACATATTAAATTTCAAGTAGCAGAGTCGAAGGCGAATAAAAGGCGCTCTGGCAACCGCCATACGACACATTTATGACACTTGTGAGACTACGAACCACAAACTATGAGCTAGATGTTGATTTTACGGAGGGAATAAAACCGGAGAACCCGGCGAAAAACCCTCGAAGCACAGGAGAGACCAACTAAACTCTACTCACATGAGTCTCAAGCTCGAGAACGGGATTATTCCCAGACGGTCACACCACCCAACACCACATCATTTAACACCACCATGCAGCAAAACATCACATCACAGCACACCACACACACCACCACACACAACACACCACACCACACACAACACAACACCACACACAACCACACATCACACCACCACACAACACACCACCACACAACACACCACCACACAACACACCAACACACACACCATCACACAACACAACACACCACCACACAACACACCACCACACAACACACCACCACACAACACGCCACACACCACCACACAACACACCACACCACAACACACCACCACACCACACACCACCACACCACACCACTACCCCACCACCCCACCCCACCCCACCCCACCACAACACAACACAACACAACACAACACAACACAACACAACACAACACAACACGACACAGCACGACACGCACGACACACACCACACCACACCACACAACACACCACCACACAACACACCACCACACAACACGCCACACACCACCGCACAACACACCACACCACAACACACCACCACACCACACACCACCACACCACACCACACACCACTACACCACCACCCCACCCCACCCCACCCCACCACAACACAACACAACACAACACAACACAACACAACACAACACAACACAACACAACACAACACAACACAACACAACACAACACGACACGACACAGCACGACACGCACGACACACACCACACCACACCACACCACACCACACCACACCACACCAAACCACACTACACAACCCAACACCACCCCCACCTTTTACTTTAACACTCCCGCCCAATCTTCTCAGTCCCAAAATAGCTAATATCGCGAAGTCTCAGGCCCAATCTCGTACCCAGAGCCTGCGATCCTTTTGGTCAGTACCAAGGAACGGAGGCTCTGGGAAACTCCGATGAAACTCGGCACCTGATTGGTTAGTTCAATCAATCTCGACCCAGCAATAAATAACAGTGAAAATTAAAATTCTGTGCACGTTGCTAACCTGTTTAATTGATTTATCAACGTTCTGTAACATATAATTATAAACGACAAATCCAATATACAATTGAACACATGAAATAATTCAAAACAGTGAAAATCCCGATAATTTACAAGTTAAAACTATTATTATTGTCGCTTTGTCGTCAAACAACATCTGTCGTCTGATTCGTCTCGTATTTATTCGCAGTTTCGTATCAGAACTTTAAAAATAACATTGGAGAATGCAAGGTCGATATAATCTAGCCAAAATTCCTAACAGAAAGTACAATTCCTTACCTGAGCAGCTGAGCCGAACCGATCACGGCCGACGCGGACAAATAAAACCTACGGCTCAAATCATCCGGTCAACGATTAGGAGAAAAGCAAAGAATGGCCATTCTTACATGAAATGCTTTGTCGAGAGCCTTGTAAAACATATTGATTTTATTCATCGGTAAACAATATTTCCCTGGTCTTCGGACTAGCGAACGATCGTCAACATGACAGTTACAAATCTATATGAGGAACTGGGAACCAGAGGACTGGGACCAAAGACCCCGATTTGGGGACTTTTTCATCGGAGTTTCCCAGAGTCTCCGTTCCTTGGTACTGACCAAAAGGATCGCAGGCTCTGGGTACGAGATTGTCTCAGGCCATGCTATTGTCACAGCCGAGTTCCTTACCTCTTCCAGAGATAAGACACCATGTATTTCTGGCTTGATTTTTCCTTCATCAAAGAGCTTGACTAATGCCCCGAGAGTTTTTTTGATCAGCTCTGGGCGTTTGGTAGCAAGTATACCAACATGATAACCAGCCACGGACCTGTTGTCTCCCATTAGTTTAGTGGGGGAGAAACTTACACTCTGGTACCACTACATGTAAAAACACAACATGTTGAAGGTGAAATCAACGTAAACGTGCACGAGTCTTACTTGAAAGAACACTTAAGGGGGCAGTACGACGCAAAAATTGTCTACCCCATTGTCTAAACATAAACAAGAATAGCCTCTTTACTTGTTCAATTTCTCATCTTGTTTCAAAGATATTTTGGTTTTGAGAAAAATGCAAATAAGATACCGTATAACGCATCTACTCCACCAATTGACGGTACAGAAATGGATGGCGGCGGTATACTTAGACCTCGTTTCACGATGCCAGTAAAATTTGAAAACGGAACAAAATCATGCCGGTGTGAAAATACAGGCCAAAAAGTCTTGTGTTTACACGGTGCCGGTATAATATGACGGATTAGCATGCGACTATTCTCTTCCAATGAGAATTGAGAAGACTTCGTGAATACTGCTGACCCGAATACTGTGGTCGTATATATCGTGATGACCGTCCTCAAACTGTTACGGCACGGGCGTTTACACGATACCGGTTAGTGTTCCGTTTTCATTTCATGCCGTCAAGGAACCCGTCTTCATTTTGTGCCGTTTTCATGTCATTTTTGTGCCGGTATCGTGTAAACGCAAGGCCTAAACGGCATGATGTTGTTCCGTTTTCAAATTGTACTCGCATCGTGTAAACGGGGTCTTAATCACAATGCTTTGCGACTTCAAATCACCTCAAACTAAACATTGTTTATTTAAGTAAGCAAGAACTTCATTCCTACCAAAGTTAATCGTTTTAAAACCAAATATCTTCCAATAATCCTGCAAGAAACAATATTTACTGCACGCCAAGGATTGTGGTACTTGTTAAATGTACCATAGTCAATCGAGATATGGTCTGGAAACTCGGCAAACTTCAAAGCGCATATAATGAGCTGGGATTTTATGTTGAACCGTACCTTACACCGTGCACAACCTTTGTTTTAGGTTTATTAATATTTAAATAGCACGGTCGAGTGATTGAACTGAAACGTTGCTATTGGACAATTCGTTCATTATACTAAAATACAATGTGTTCAGTGACCGTGCACCGTGCACAAAAATGCATAAAGGCGAACAAAAAGATAGACCAAAGACTTTAGCTAAGTTTCCAGACCATATCTCGATTGACTATGAATGTACAAGTCGCCATATTTTTCGGACGGAAATAATAGGTAGATTGTGCTGAAACTTTGAAGCTGTTCTAATACGAATGGTATACATTGAAATGTACACAGTTGTTGCTTGATATATTCCCCATTTGGGGAAGTTTGTTTGATCTGTGTGGAATAGATAACGTTGCTGGTGGGAGGCAGCAATAACCTACTCCGATAACTGAAATATCTCAAAAACGAAGCAGAAAAGGAAAAACTGTAAAAGACATTACTTTTGTCATTTTATTGTCGATTTCAGCTCACTTCTCAACGCACAGTTCGGAAGTTCGTATGTTCGTTGCCAAGTTTCAAATTCGAATGTTCGATTCGAAGTTCACATTTACCAGACTTTCCTTTGATACGATTTCTTTCGGAAAATATGTTGTTACTCTATCTGCAATTCGAAATTACCAACTGCATAGCCAAAGAACGGTGCAAGGGTCTATTACGAACTTCGTAATAGACCTTATTCAAAATGGCCGCCGAATTAGAATTATTTTACCGGTATGTGCATATAAATTCACTGATCTCAAATAATATACTCATTATACTGGATAGAGCATCTATTGTTTCGCGCGTGGCAAAAATTGAAGTCGGAAGTGAGGCTAAAAATCTCGCGGCGGGGACCCACAATATTGCTGAATCATACTTTTTGCCTCTGGTTTTCGCTTTAAATGATAGGATTTTTAACGAAAACCAGCTAATTTTTTGTGTTCTGTATCTGTCGCTATGGGAGAACTTATGTCTGTATGAAAACCAAGTGGGTCCCACCTGAAATGGCCGCCGCTAATTTATTCCGACTTCACAGCGAGCACCGGATGCTCTATCCAGTATCAGGAGTCTATTATTTGAGATCAGTGATATAAATTAGCCCTTATGACCTCGTTTTAAAGTAAAAATTCTTTTGAATTTCACACATGAAAACGAGTTCATAAGGGTTAATTTATATGTATGTAAAAGAATTTTAATTCGGCGGCCATTTTTGAATAAGGTCTATGAACTTCTAAATTTGGAAACGTATAATATGAAACTTGGCAACGAACCTCCGAACCGCGCGTTGAAAAATAAGCTGAAATCGACAATAAGTGTTTTACAAACTTAATTTTCGCTTCATAGGCACTTAAAGGATAGTATAAAATAACCCAACTCACGTGCTTAGCCACACCGAAAAAGCTTTTGGTCTGCCCCTTGACAGCATTTGCAGCGCCTAAAAACGTCAGTGCAAATAGTTTAACTAACATGACAAGAATTAATGTCAGGACAATGTTGAAGATGCCTGGCAGTCAATCGGCGAAACAACTTCGAAAAGACGTTTGCTGGACGTTCTTCAAGCTCGAATACTCAATTTTTTTTTCTGTGTTGAAATAGAGATTAAATCTGCATCCTCTAACGACCAGTGTCACAGCAAATTTGTCCCCTTCGAAAATTAATTCCTTTGGTTTGTTAAAGGACATTGGCAACAAAAATTAAGTTTGTTTAATTTGAAAGACCTCATAAATTGTAATAGATCTTTTACAATTTTTTCGTATCTTTCTTCGTTTTCAAGATATTTCAATTCGTTAGTTTAAGAAGTTGCAGCTTGATGTCCGTAATAATTGTCAGTTGTTTGCTGTACTCAGAGCTCAGAGTTTTTCTGAGTATTACCAACTAACACAGCTTGTACAGCAAACAACTGACAATTATAATTCAATTTGTTTAATATGTAAATGAGATGGTCTCTGACGTCAGGAGCAGGGTACAGTATTTTCTCATGTATCAAAATCAGTTATATGGCTCTAAATTGTTCAACGAAATCACTTGAAACTGTGCACATAAACGCCTTGTAGTTGTGACACTTAACATTTGATAACTGATATTGCTTTGTGTAAAAATACTGTCCTGACGTCACAGCTCACCTCATTTACATATTAAACAAATTGAAATATCTTGCAAACGAAGAAAGACACGACAAAGTTGTAAAAGATCTTCTAATACAATTTCACGAGTTCTTTCAAATTAAACAATCTTAATTTTTATTGCCAATACCCTTTAACACTTTCGAAAGTTTTAGAAACTTGGTTTCAGAAGTACCTTATCGGTTTCTGAGCGTACGGCATCTACATTATAAGATAAACTAGACACTGAAACTTTGTGCCGTAACGTTGGCTCTCTTTTTCGACTAGTTTTCTAGTCGAAGATATATTCTAGTCAAGAAATCTATCTCACTCTTTGGAGATCAGCCTTTTTGCATTCTTTTTTCAGTTTCATTCTTCCGTATTTAAAATATATTTTAAAGATATTTCATTATTTTATTCTTTAAAAGGTCGGTTTCTTACTTTCTTTAAGTTTCTTTTCTGTTGATTCAACTTAGGGGAGATACCCACACTAAAGCCGTGTTTACAAGGCCAAAATTTAAGCGGGATCTGAGCCACATCTGACTTTAAGCGGGCTTGAAATGTCCGTGTAAACAGATCGGAGTAAATTAATCGCGATTAGTTGCACAACCTCAAGGAGGTGGATTAAACTGAGCACGATCAGCTAATCGCGCTTAACTTGGCCGTGTAAACGCAACGGGATTGAAAAACGGTTGCTATACATGGATCGCGAATGTCGACTGCGCATCAGAATGACGCGTTCTGAGTCGGGATAAAACTTAATTAACTTTATAACATCAGACTAAAGCTGCAGTTTTCATTTGCATTTTCATGTACATTTCTGAACTCATTGTACTGAATTCCTCAGCCTAATGTTATAAATTGAAATAAGTTTTATCCCGACTCAGAACGCGTCATTCTGATGCGCAGTCGACATTCGCAATCCATGTATTAATATGGTGTTATTAATACGATAAAATGCATTTTTTTTGCCTTGCTGTAGAAGCTTCCATCTCGCTCTTCTTTGTTCCTTTGTTTCTTTCTTTCTTTTAGCTATTACTCTTTCTCGTGTACCGGTGTCTTCCGTTGTTCTTTGACGCACGCTACCCATACGAAGCTTCCAAAACCAAAAATATAGCTCCTCCGCCATGTTGAATAATGGTGTACGTGTTTTAGTAAGGGATTATTAAATGACCATGTAAACGCACCAAGGTGGCGCATTTTAAGCACGCTTAACTTAAGCATGCTCAAATTTTGGCCGTGTAAACACGGCTTAAGTGGCGAACTCCTTTTTCTATAATTTCGGGAAGATATACCACGTTAAGTAGTGACGCCATATTTTTATAATTACTATTATCAATTTCTAAGACCCATCTTTTTTATATTTTATATTTACACGTATTCATTATTGGGGAGATAACCACACTAAGTGGTGACCCGATTTTTCTATAATTATAATTTCCACCCACTCTATGTGGTAACCCCATATCACAGAATAAAGAACAACCAGAAGTTTGACTCGCGTGTAAACTTGTCCCTCTTTTCTCAATGAGTATTGTGCCATCCTACGCCATCCTGGTAAGTTCCACCGGCACCTGTTGTTCTTTATTCTGTGGCCGATGATATTGTAGGTCTTCGTTAAGGTTTTCAGGGTCATTTCTGTAAAGCGCTCTCAATTCGTCAGAATTTATGCCACAAAAATCAAATAGATATCGCTAGAAAGCTATGAATTTGTAGAATATAATGGTGTCTTTGGTTTCGCGATAAACACAAACCGTTAATAGTTGTGAATTTTTTAATTAAAACCAGAGAGCTTCACTCGGGGCGACTCGAGTAAAAGGCGTTTTATTTTGTTCAAAATCTTTTTTTGTACTTTGATTCCGAGATAAATTTCCAGCAAAACGGTGTCAGCGTTTTTTTATATGTCGAGGTTTTCCGATTTTATTGACGACCAACGGTTATGCCGATTAACGGTGTGTATTTATCGCGAAACCAAAAAGACCACTGTATTCTACAAATTCATAGCTTTCTACCGATATCTATTTTATTTTTGTGACATAAATTCTCACGAATTGAGAGCGCTTTACAGAAATGACCCTGCAAACCTTAACGAAGACCTTAAAACCAGAGAAGCACGATACACCATGTCTTACCAGAATTTATTAAAAAGAAATACTGACGTTTCAAGCAGTCGTCTGTCCCTTCGTCATATGTCATACTTTATAGACTGATGACTGAACAGCTCTGCTTGAAACTCCCTAAAAAACTCCATACCACCTTTTCACTTTCCTATATTACTATCTTTCCTTTATTATATCACTATACTACATTTTAACGTTTAAAATGAAACAGATTTATAATTAAACTTACCAAAACAAATTATTCTTCCTAGTTGTTTCAATAGATCGTAGTTTTTCATTGTGTCTTTCCCGCCAAGAGGATCCATGACAATGTCTACACCATCCGGTTGTATCCTGGAAAAACCGATACAAGATTACGATTTAGGTTGAGTCCTCCCACTTTTTTCAAAACCAATTTTGAGATTCTTTTAACCCTGGTGAGAAGCTGTTTTTCGAACACAGTCGTTAGCACATGTACGTCTTTCACCTCTGACCCAGGTTCAATTCCTGTTCAATGCACACGAACGTCCACCGAACGTCTGTAAAGCCGGTTTTCCACTAGGCGGACTTTTGCGCGCGGAGCGCAATTTTTGCCTTTTCTAATTAGTTCCACCTCGAAAAGCTAAAAACACTCGCCTACGGCTCGTGTTTTGTTACGCTTTTCTCCAGTCTCGCAATTACCCGCGTGTTTGGATCAGAGTATCCAAACACGGAAAACCATGCATTTGGTAATTCTTTATTAAATAATGTATGTTACAGTACATGTAGTTTATTTTAGTCATCCACTTTTTTTCCAAGAGCAATTCCTCTCTATTATGAGTAAAGTTAATGCTACCACTTACTTGCGAACTTCTTTGGCATAATCAGTATTTCGATAGTCAATGGGATGTGTTACCCCTTGGGCCATTATTTTCTCATGCTGAAATAACCAAGCAACGAAAATCAAGTGATGATGAAAAATAGTAAATATCAATAACTACACCCAAAAAATGTTATATTCCCAGTGGCAAGAGTACCCAATGTTGAGGCGGTGGTTGTGGATTGTGGAAGATGTGGTTAAAGTTGTAGTTGGTAGTATGATGACTGTGGTGGTGGTTGTGGTAGGCATGGCTGTGGTTGTAGTTATATAGATGTAGTGCTTGTTGTAGTTGGGTAAATGGTTGCATGGTGGTGGTGTTGGTGGTGGTGGTGGTGGTTGCTGGGGATGTTGTGGTACATGTTGTAGTTGTAGTAGTTGTTGTGGTTAGATACTTGTTGTGGTTGTGGTAATGGAAACGATGCTGGTTGTGATTGTGGTGGTTGTAGTTGTTGTAGCGGTTGTGGTATCAGGGGCGTAGCGAAGGCTACACGTTTTGTTGTTTGTTTGGGGTTTTTTTTTTGGGGGGGGGGGGGGGGGGGTGAACGACTCAATTTTGCCGACAAAATGGGCGTGGCTCGGATTTAACCACTCCCATTTTGTCGTTGTTTATTTTAATAAATGAAAATATGGATTTTGTTTACATAGTTTCTAAGTTAATGGATCTTGTCACCTATTTAACAAATTTAATAAAAGGAAGACAAACACTGAAGGCAATTACCAGTACAACTGCAATAAGTCTACTGCGGCATGGCAATACGCCTTACTTTCAAAGGAGCCCACAGTATTGCTAGATTACTTACGCATACTTCGTCTGTGATGTCTTTTAACATATTAAGTTCTTCTAGCCTTTCGTCGCTAGTCCTTGACATGCGCAAGTTTTTCACAGTTTTTACTTTACTGAATGTCCTTTCATCTTTGGCCACAGTAACTAGTGCAGTTAATGCCAAGCGAAAAGCTCTGTTAGTGAGAGGAAACACGATTTCTGTTCTTCGGAAAACATCCGATAAAACACCTTGCCGGATAGACGATACCGGACATCGGGATTTTTTTTACCAAATCTTGTCAGCGATCCAATCTTGTCGGGAAAGTTGCGATTTTTTTGTCAACTTTGCCGGAATTTTTTCGGAATTTTTATCCGAAATATAAAAGTGTCACCATCGCATCAAACGTTTTCTCTTGAAGATTTGCCAACAGCAGTCCGCGTTTGCCGACAAAGACAACATGGTGCGACACCCCCCCCCCCCCCCCCGCACCTCCTTCTCTACGCCCCTGTGTGGTATATGTAGTAGTTGTGGTGGTGGTGGTTACAGCTGTGGTACCACTACTTTTCGTTATGATGGTGGTTGTGACAGTAGTGGTGGCAGCAGCAGCTGCTTCCATTGCTGTTACTGTGGTCATGGTCATACTAGCCGTTGTCATTATGAGATCTTAGTATTGAATATAGTCTGCATCACAAGTAATGTAATCAATACCTTTGGTTTAGAAGCCGTTCCAAATACTGTGACATCCGACACAGTTTTGCACAGTTGAGTGGCGGCAATACCCTGTGGTTAATGTATGATAATATTAAATAAAGCTATTCAGTAGAGACAAGACTTCCCTGGCCAGAAATGGAAGAAACGATTTCTACCAAAGCTCGCCTGCAAGCTGGCCCTAAATTAGCTCTCATTTCGGACTCCTTTTCCATAACCCTTTCCCCAACCTTTTCTCTAAGTTTTCCTGTATCCAATGGTCCAAATGAGCCAGCTCACAACCTATACTAAAGCTTTCAAAATTCATTGAAGAAAAGGTGATATTTTATGTTTGAAGTTCTACTAATCAAATGTCACTGAAAGCCAGCAAATGAAGGCTATTGGATGGAGTAGCCCAAAACCTTGCCCTGTGCTGAATATTAAAACCATCTGGTATTTAAAACCATAATAAAATTTATGATATATATAAAAAAAAATGGCATGCACGTATATTAGTCTTATATTTGTAAAGTTGTACTTGGAGCATTGTAAACAAAAAAAAAACGCTCACTTGCTAAATATACTTTGCAAAATATATTTGGTAAGATATTCCGTATAATATAAATTGTTAAATATTCATTAAAATAATATTTATTGAATATTCTATGGCATATTCTATGGAATATTCAGCACAATCTATTGAATATTTTATTGAATATTCCATAGGATTAATTCTATATAATACCATGATTGACTCGGTTTCTTTTGTTAATTCTCACCGCGTAATTTCATTTCTAATTTCCCCCAAACATGGGGAAATTTCTAACTTTTCCCTCTAACAGGGGAAATTTCTAACTTTTCCCTCATTAGCATGCATGACCAAACATCCAATTCTAAACAGTATTCTTTTACACAACAAAGAAATGTTAAGAATAATCATGGTATCACAAACTACGGCTCTCGGGACTTCCACAAATCCTCCCTTGGCTTTCTGGGACATTTAATCGCTAATTCCCCTCCTGTCATGGTATTACAACAACAACACGCGTTTTACGGCCATTTCCCCCACTCAAGCCGGTTTTCCACTAGGCGACTTTATTCGCGCGAAGCGACTTTCTTTTGCTCGAATTCAATAGATTTCTGATTAGTTCCGGCTCAGAACTCATGAGACAAAAGAAATAGTCGCTTCGCGCGAAAAAAGTCGCCTAGTGGAAAACCGGCTTTAAGCCCGTTCTCCACTAGGCGAATTATCCGGCAATATGATTGGCAAGTAAGAAAATTGGCGCGAAAACTAGCAGCACCAACCAATTACAGTGCATGAACGGGTACTTCGATTCGATTCGCGCAAACAAAGTCGCCAAGTGGAGAACGGGCGTAAAGCCGGTTTTCCACTAGGCGACTTTTTTCGCGCGAAGCGACTTTTTCTTTTGTCTCATGAGCTCTGAGCTGGAACTAATCAGAAATCTATTGAATTGGAACAAAAGAAAGTCGCTTCGCGCGAAAAAAATCGCGTAGTGGAAAACCGGCTTAAGGCAGGGGTTAGCCGGCGGCTCCCCACAGCAGTTTATTTCACTTCTCTCTCTTGTGCATCCTCCCTTTTTAGACCACACTCTCTCATGTCCCTCTCGACAACCTGACTCCATGTTGGCCTTCCTCTTCCTCTCACACCTTCCACCTCATACGACATGCTTTTTTTCACCCAGTCACCATCATCTTTCCATAATACATGCCCCAGCCATCTCAACCAGTTCCGCCTCACAACATCAGTCACCAACTCAATCTCCATTCTTTCTCTCAACTCCACACTCAGCACTCTATCCCACAAAGATACACCACACATCCATTGTATCATCCTCATCTCTGTTCTATCCAATCTTGCACTCTGCTCCACGTTCATGGCCCATCTCTCACTTCCATACACCATTGCACTCCTCACGCCATGTCACATACACTTTCCCTTTAAGTTTTAATGACACTTCCTTCCTTGACAGGTATTACTTCAATCTCGTTCCCAGAGCCCACGTTCCCCTTATCCAGCGGGCGGAAAAAGAGAGGCTCTGGGATAACAATCGAAATATAGTAAGGTTAGATATACTGCCAAAACAGAGAACGTAGGAGTCTAACGTTTCGAGCGAAGGCCCTTCGTCAGAGAGAAACGTGGGATAATCCGTTCACGCCATCACAGGATTCTTGTTATCCGGAAGAAGAGTTATATAGAGTTCACTGTGTTCATCAGCCAATGAAATATCGATGTGAAACGGATTATCCCAGAGTCTCTCGTTTTCCGGGTGGGGAACGTGGGCTCTGGGAACGAGATTGGTATTACTTTAGAATATTATAGTAACTATAGTCAGTGGTCAATAGACTATAACGAAATAATATCTGAAGAATTTAAAGAACAATTAACTTACCACTCCACCACCAGCCATATGAACTAAGACACTCTCGCCTTCTTTTAAATTACCCACGTCAAATAAAATATCATATGCCGTGATATAATTGAGAGGTAATGCTGCAGCGTCTTCAAAGCTTATTGAATCAGGAATTGGAAAAACTTTGATAATTGGTAAAGAAACATATTCAGCCATCAATCCAAATGTCACTGAAAAGGCAAGTACTCTTGCACCAACCTGAAAAAACCCCAAGACTTTAGCTTGCTTTCGAAAAGTTCCGTTTGTGATAACCGCTTCATCGTCCACGTGCGGACGGAAGGCCAATCCGTAACAAAAAAAGACTATAAATTTGCAACCTTAGCTCTCCATCTGAGCCTCAGTAGCTCAATGGTTAGAGCGTCTAACCGGTCATTAGAAGGTTGCAGGTTCGAACCCTGTCTGGGGTCTCAGAAATCTTTTCTGAGTAATTGAGCTTGACGAATATCCACCGAACGATCCCCCAAGCTCGCAAACATACCACATGCACTACATGTACAGTGGGTGCCAAAAGTATGAGTCCAGTCCCAATTTTTGCCAAAAATTCGAGAAAAGTGTATCTTCTGAAAAATAAACTTGCATTAGCAACTTGAACATGCGCATTGAGATCTGCAATGTCTCCCACATTTTGTCCTTGAAATACTTTGCCATATATAATTTCAAAATAATTTATCTAATTCTCTACACGCATGTGCGTCAAGGATGGCTAAAGATCTAAGTGAAGGAGTTAGAGGACAAATTATTGCTCTAAGTAATGAAGGTTTCTCACAGCGACAAATTGCTGCAAAGATAGGAGTGTCGAAAGGTGCTGTGCAGCGAACCGTGGAAAGGTTCAGAAAAACTCAACCTATTCCAACCTACCGAAGTCTGGGAGACCAAGGTGTACTACACCACAAGAGGATCAGTTCATAAAAGTAACTTCTTTGCGTAATAGAACAGCAACTGCTGGTAATATTCAATCGACAATTAACGCCACCCAAGAGAAACAGCAAAACAACAGTAGAAGCAAGTGGTCTGAAATTACGCAAAGAAGTTACTTTTATGAACTGATCCTCTTGTGGTGTAGTACACACGTAAAAACGCGCAAGCTGTTACAGACCTGCAAGCAAGTTGTTACAAGGCTGTTCAACAGGCTGTCACCGTCATGTGTTCGCACTGGCTGTCCCAGTCTGTTAACATGTCTGTAACAGGTTGTTGACAACTTGTAACAAGGCTGATGACTCCAACAAACTGATGACAAGTTGTTCCAACAACCTGTTACCGCACTGCACTCAACAAGTTGTTAACAGGTTGATGCTAACAAGGTTGTAGCAGCTTCTTGAATGAACAGCATTGTTACAACTTGTTCCCAGCCTTGCTACAAGCCTGTTGCGAACACATCCTGTTGACAAGCTGTGAGATTTTTACGTGTGTACACCTTGGTCTCCCAGACTTCGGTAGGTTGGAATAGGATTGAGTTTTTCTGAACCTTTCCACGGTTCGCTGCACAGCACCTTTCGACACTCCTATCTTTGCAGCAATTTGTCGCTGTGAGAAACCTTCGTTACTTAGAGCAATAATTTTTCCTCTAACTCCTTCACTTAGATCTTTAGCCATCCTTGACGCACATGCGTGTAGAGAATTAGATAAACTTATTTTGAAATTATATATGGCAAAATATTTCAAGGACAAAATGTGGGAGACAATTCCAGATCTCAATGCGCATGTTCAAGTAGCTAATGCAAGTTTATTTTTCAGAAGATACACTTTTCTCGAATTTTTGGCAAAAATTGAGACTGGACTCATACTTTTGGCACCCACTGTATATGTACAACTTATCACGTCACTTGAATAACACCATCTCATATGCAAACGCTACCACTTAGGAGCACACGACTATGAATTTGCAACCTGAAGCCTTAGCTCTCCATTTGAGCCTCAGTGGCTCAATGGACGGAGCAGCTAACCAGGTTCGAACCTTGTCTGGGGTCTCAGAAATCTTTTCTGAGTAATTGAGCTTGATAAACATCCACAGAACGTCTGTTACAGAGTGTATATTCCTACAGGCTGTACACAGGATGCTGTCCGCTGAGGGACTCACTTTGACACGCAAAGCCATCTGGCTTAAAGTGTAGATGAAACGAAAATTAAGTTTGTCTTATTTGAAAGAACTCTTAAATAATGGGGAATATCAATTTACAGCTTTTTCATATTTTACTTAGTTCTTGAAATATTTAGACTTATGTGATATTCAAATGAGATAACTTATGGTTCTTTTTTTTCTAATTAACATATTCGAAAATCGTGAATATTTTTAAGATTATTGATCAAAATCACTTGTAACTTGTCTTTCATGTTTAGTTGCATGAACTGTAGCAACATGCAAAGTTTCAAGTGATTTTGTTCAATAATCTTAAATTAAAAATATTCACGATTTGCGAATATGTTAATTAGCTAGAAAAAAACGAACCATAAGTTACCTCATTTGAATATCACATAAGTCTAAATATCTCAAGAACTAAGTAAAATATGAAAAAGCTGTAGATTGATTTTCCTCATTATTTTAAGAGTTCTTCCAAATAAGACAAACTTAATTTTAGTTTCATATACACTTTAATTAGAAGTAATACCAGGGTTATACCAGGGGCTCTGGAAGCAGCGGGTGTCCAGACACCCGCACTTTCTGGACTGTGGGTGAATGTCCTACATAAGGACACCCACAATATTTTAGCAAATTTTAAGCAAATTGATAATTGGTGTTGTTGAATGTTGACGCGAAGTACATCTTTTCGTTTTTTTATACATATAAGTATTTTACATTTAGTTATCTATTATATTCTCTGAAGGGCGTGGCGCTGTTACACCCACAACTTTGAAAAGCCTCCAGAGCCCCTGAGTAATATTGGGCATTTCACTCAATTACATAGCATGTTCTGGGGATTTCTGGGGAAGGAAAATTCGAGTGTAGAATATATACATTTTTAAGACCAAACCGGGACCAGTTGCGAAAAATGCAAGTACACAGGCCTTCTGGCAGGAATTGAACCCACAACCTTGCGATTCTAGTGCAATGCTCCGACCACTAAGCCATGGAGGGCATTGCCGAGAGCTTGATGGGGAGTTCTGTATACATTAAAGTGGTAATGCCAGGAGAGAATTGGGTTTATTAGAAGTAATATTGGGCATTTCACTCAGTTACATAGCATGTTCTAGGGATTTTTGGTGAAAGAAAATTCGAGAGTGGCTTAAAGTACCTATGAAGCAAAAATTATTATTGTCTTAAATGAAAGAACTTTTCTCAAAACTACAACGTAACAGCTTTTGCAGATCTTCGTTTCTGTGTCTCGTTGTTGAGATATTTCAATTTTTTTTATATGCAAATTAAACACTTTGACATCACATGTGTATAATAAGTTATCAGAGAAGGTTCGGTATCTTTGCTATTATCAAATGAAATCAATTAAAAATCTGTATGTCTAATGCTGTATGCGAAATAGATGCACAGGATTGGCTTCGAAGTGATTTCGTTTGATAATAGCAAAGATATAGAACTTTCTCTGATAACTCATTATACACGTGTGATGTCAAAGTGTTTAATTTGCATATCAAAGAAACTGAAATATCTCAACAACAAAGCAGGGAAACAAAGATCAGCAAAAGATGTTACGTTGTAGTTTTAAGAGTTCTTTCATTTCAGACAATAATAATTTTCACTTCATAGGCACTTTAATTAGACACTGACAGTAAACAATTATTACTGTACATGTAAAAAGGCCATTTTTGGCCAGCTCAGCTAGGTAGCAATAAGTTCATCACTTGTTAACCTATTGGTACTGCCTAGTATGTTATCTGGCATTAAACAACACAAAACAATAATACTCTGTGCCAGTAATAGGTTAAACAAAAAGAATAAAAAATGTTCTCAAGGTTCTTGGTATCATAGCAAGTTTACAACTTACCTCATATTCTGTCACACCAGCACCAACTTCTTCGATCACACCTGAACATTCATAACCCATTACGTATGGTGTAGGTCCTGCACCTGGGTAGAGCCCTTGACGTTGCATGATGTCAGCAAAATTTAGTCCACTAGGGAAATATTTTGGCATTACTAAATCAACCTACAGTAGTCTGATAAAGGGCTACACCAGAGGTGGTGCCAGGGGCATTCTCCCCCCCCCCCTCCCCCCCCCCAAAAAAAATAATTTCCAAATTTGTACGTCTAGAATGGCTTTTCCCAACTTCTCAGAGTGAAATTATCGCAATAATCAACAAAATACAACATCTATTTTCCAGGTATCAATAAAGAAGATCTGTTGAATGCCTAGTGTGGTTGATTAATGTTTGCCATGTTTGTTCAATTTTGAAGACAGAAAATGGAATATTACAAATGTATTGTAATTATGACTGATGACTTCTACACAACATATATACCTTATTCTGCATTTCTACTGCCAGAGGGCAGAGGTGGTGCCAGAGGGAGGCAGTGGTGTAATGCTCATTAGGTAGGGTTAGGGCAAGAACTAAGGGCCCCCGACAGTTGGCCCAGGCAAGAACATAATTACGCATGTGTAATTATACAAAAGTTGGCCTTACCTCCTGACATAACTCGGGTGAAAGCATTCACATAGAGTAAGGTTACCTCATGGCCCTCTATTCCCGGAGTTATCTCACTCTCATATGATTGGTTTACTTTAACATGGAAATAAACTAACATTGAGATATCTTGGGGGATAAGGGGTAACCCTCCCCCCCCCCCACCACCCCATGAGATAATTCGCTTTGAAAAACAGGCCCCAATTGGAGAGATTTGGGCAATCAAGATGATCAGGACCATAGGTGGTGGAACCAGGGGGGCTAAAGCCCCCCAACTTTGTAAAAGTGGAAAAAAAGGGGGGGGCTGAGCCCCCCTGCCTATGTACCGAAGGGTAAGGGTGATTATACATTGAAAATTCCATATTAGCTCAAAACTCATTTCATGAAGTACTCCATATATTAGCATTTGATGACTGCTGACCAGAAGTATTATGAATGAGACATTGAAATGTTTCTCAAAGTTTGAACAATGAATTGCCGTTTTCATCTGAGCCAAGAATTAAGATAGGCCAAAAAAAATGAAGAATAATGAAAAAACTGTTGTGGGCAGTAGGGTTTTATAACGTTTAGGATTCTGTAAAATCTTCCCCCAAAATGCAGGGAATGCCATTTCAGAGACTCTAGATTTCAAAATTTTCAGGGGACATGCCCCTGGACCCCCCTAGAGGTTTCTCGCGCCTTTGGTGCTCGAAGTTCATGCCCCCCAACCAACCAAACCTATCTTCCACCACCTATGATCAGGACAATCTTAAATGGAAACCAGGCTTGAACTGCAGAAACGTCCTGTTAACAAAACATGTTTTGCAACCACACTCAGACCAAACAAGTTCAAAAGTGTTATTTTCTGCTGGCTAAGGAATGAAAGAAGCAGAAAATGTTTTCTCTCACACTGATGGGGGCATGATGGGTAATCAGGTGTATGGGGGGGGGGGGGGGTGTTATGTCAGCACATTTTTGTTGTTGCTTGGCCATGCATGACCTCTAATCCCACCCACCCTTCCCCTTGTAATGCATTCATGGGTTGAAGTTTTAATTGTTATATTATGTGGAAAATACAACTGAACTGCTATTAGTCATCCTGTATTTAGTTTATTTCAAGTTGAGCTGTAATAGGTAACAGTAATGTGAAGTAAAGCTGTGATAGCTATCTTGGTTAAATAAGGTTAAGCTTGCAGTGCAGTTGTGTGTGAGAAACCCAGTTTTGCAATTGCCATAAAAATCCATAATTGGTGTGTAATTGTCATTAACATCCTAGTATTTAGTCATACAGAATTAACAAAGTCAAAACAAAATAAAGTACTGTGTACAATTATAAAATGTTATACCTCTGAATGGCTCTGATGTTATACATGTAGTTTGCCATTGTAAATAACTAAATGTTTGAAGAGCTTTTTGAATTAGCCAGCAACGTTTTGCTAGGCCACAGTAAAGAAGGGTGGACAGCAATATTAAAGACTGAATTTTAAATTGTTATTGTAGAGCATTTGTTTGTACGCGTTTGTGCAGGAAATCAAGTAAGTATCGTAATCTGTTATTACGTGAAATTGTAGACTACAAGATTAATGTAGAAGTGTCAAAATAATGTTCTCTGACCTCTTTGGTACGCAATAAAAAAACAATTCAAAGGCGATCTACGACAATTAGCGAAGCAGTTTCTTAAACCATCAGACAATACCCATTCTAGAACAGTATGCGGAAATAAAAATCTATATGCAAAGCAAGTGCTTTCGTATTACTGGAAAATATGGGCGTTGCACAATGCACACACTCTTTATCTCATTTTATCGAAACCTACAACTTAGTGAACTTACTCGTGTCGAAGACTAAAAGGGTTTCCTAATAAGCGTTTCTTAATCTTAATAAATCGTTTAGTTTGGACTTACCAAGCATGAACCTTTATCAAAACGTGCCCTTCGGCAGGTTTGGGTTTCGGTCGCCGTTGAACTTCTACCTTGTTCAGACCACCAGTTCCAGTGAGCACTACACAACGGCAAAACTCCGGCTTTTCTTCTTTGATTTCTTCGGTAGCCGGAGCGGTTGTCTCGACGGTGCCTTCTCCTTCGGTTGCCATGTTGCTTGCTAGAACGTTAGAGAGTATAGAGATGGGTGACGGGGTTTAAACAATACACACACCAAATGCTGAAATGCACGATCGAACAAGCAACATGTAGGGCTGAAGGTCACATGGTTTATTGATTGATTGGAATCCGCTCTGGCTCATGTGATTCGAGATGTTTACCCAATATGTAAATATATCATTTCATGTATGACATGTAAATACATATTTATGGTAAAATAATGGATATGATTATGTTAGTGAATATAAATTACATTGGTTTAACTACATATATTTTGTCCTTTCTGAGTTTCTGCGGCTTTAATATGAGCCACTCATTGCATATGAGCTTTCTGAGCCACTCATGCATATGATTAATTTGTCTCATGAGAAAGGAGTCTTCCCGGACAAGTTGAAAACGGCTAAGGTAATTCCCATATTCAAAGCAGACGATCCAGAGTTTTTCACAAATTACAGACCCATTCCTCTTGTCAAATTTTTCGAAATTATTTGAAATGGCAGGCAGGCAGGCAGGCAGGCAGGCAGGCAGGCAGGCAGGCAGGCAGGCAGGCAGGCAGGCAGGCAGGCAGGCAGGCAGGCAGGCAGGCAGGCAGGCAGGCAGGCAGGCAGGCAGGCAGGCAGGCAGGCAGGCAGGCAGGCAGGCAGGCAGGCAGGCAGGCAGGCAGACAGACAGACAGACAGACAGACAGACAGACAGACAGACAGACAGACAGACAGACAGACAGACAGACAGACAGACAGACAGACAGACGGACAAAGCAATTAGAGAACTATACAAGTCATATTTAGATTAACACGTTAATTGGAAGGATAGGTAGGAATGAAGTTCTCTTGCTTGTTTAAAGCTGATTTGAGGTTGCAAAGCATTGTGGTTCAATGTACCGCCGCCATCTTTTTCGGCACCGCCAATGAGCCATTTGCACGATGACGCAATCTCGTTCCCAGAGCCCACGTTCCCCACCCGGGAAACGAGAGACTCTGGGATGATGAACACAATGAACTCAAAATAACTCTTCTTCCGGATAACAACTCTCGTTTCCCGCCGGCTGGGTAAGGGGAACGTGGGCTCAGGGAACGGGATTGACGACCAGAGTGCTTTGCTAGTATTCTAGTGTTGATAAATGGAGGATACTGGCAAAGCATTCTGGTAGTTGTAGTCGCCCACGTTGGTCAAGATTACGCGACATCGACTCAAGCATCAATCTTTCTAAGTAAAATTTAATGCATAAATTAATGGCTGCGGACGACAGCACAGTAATTTTGCATTAGATTGGCTGTATCTTTTGCCCAAACCTTTGTTATAGTCAAGTACAAGTTAGATGGGATAATTCTGTGGGACCTTTTTCGAAGATTGCGCCTACTGACGTATTGACCTTTACCGCGCATCCCACAAGTAACTATTATGGGCGGTTGGTTGGGGTTTCAAGATAGGAACACCTCACCCCCACCCGTGTGAGATGAGATGAGATGGGTTGGGGTTCTTGTTGGCGAAGCTCTATAAGTTCCCTTCTAACTTCTTCCATTAGTCAACCTCTAATTTCATTAAAAAAACGATTTCTAAATACGATTAAACTTCTAAGCGAACCCCAGGCAAAAATTTGCCTGACTGAAACCAAAAGTGCCCAACTTTTTATATCACGGAATACCATCTAATCAGCATGCATAATACTTCATACAACACTACTGTACTTATGGCATACTATAAATCTATAATAATATATGTGTTCCTATGGCTTGGCTCCATACTGTTTCTTGAAAAATGGAAAATACAAAGTTTGGGGGTCCAAAACACGTGCATAAACAATTCGGAAAAAGAATAAAACTAAATGTTATGCATAGTTAAACATTCTGACAATAAAAAAGTGTTACCAAATAAATAGCAACAGTTGTTGCTATGGCAACAATGACGTTTCAAAATGGCTGCCAATTACCTTTCAAACTAATTTAACTCGAAAAAAACTTTGGTGACCCCCAATTTTTTTCATTAAAGCTTTTCTTGAAGTATGAGTAATCAATAGGCCGATTTTAAAAAAATTCTGTAGATCCAAATTTTTCAAAAATTAACGAACATGAGTTTTTCGGAAAAAAAATTATTCCTTCTACAGAATTTTTTAAAACCGGCATATTGCTTACTCATACTTCAAGAAAAGTTTTAATGACAAAAAAAGGGGGTCACCAAAGTTTTTTTCGAATTAAAGGTAATTGAAAGGTAATTGGCAGCCATTTTGAAACATCACTGTTGCCATAGCAACAACGGTTGCTATTTATTTGGTAACAGTTTTTTATTGTCAGAATGTTTAACTATGCATAATATTTAGTTTTATTCTTTTTCCGAATTGTTTATGCACGTGTTTTGGACTCTCAAACTTGTATTTTCCACTTTTAAAGAAACTGTATGGAGCCACCTTAATAGCGTGCTGGAATGAAATAAGCCAGTTGTTCGAGTCTGAGGTCGCTGTTGCCCGACTTGACTGATTTTCTCTGACAACTGGGGGGCCGCAGCCCCCCCCCCCGGCCCGTAGGCCTATTGTCTTATTAACCCTACAACCCTAACCATAATGCTATAGAAAACCCAGTTGATTTCACTTTTATATTTATTCTTATATATATATATTTATCGTCACTTCGGGATTTTATGTAAAAAGTCAATCAAAATCTCGTTTGGTGAAACCGTTTGATGTTGAGTCTTACGGCGTTTTGTGACGTAGGCGTTTTATGACATTACAAGCTCCCTACATGTTAGGAGAATCAAATACGAAATTAAAAGTACAACCTCATCTTATCTATTCTATCATGGTCAAAGAAGGAATAGCCTGGAAACTAGGCAGAAATTTCTGTTTTAAAAATCCTTTGAACATCAAGATTTATAAACAAAATAGTTGTGCATTGTGGCGAAGTTTTTTTCAACAGGAATTGCAGTTCAAATATCGACCACTTCAATTATTTCATTTGCCTATGATTTATCGGAAATTAAGTTTGTCTTGTTTGAAAGAGCTCTTAAATTAACTAAGGTTATCAATCTACAGCTCTTTCATATCTCGCCTCGTTCTTACAATCAGTTTCTGCTTGCTTTTGAAATCCGTAACGTATAATTGAAATGAACATTCCGAACTTACGTTGCAATGTTCAGAACTACATTGCGAGGTATACAAATTTACGTCGGCAATTTGTTTCTGTAGAACGAAGAACGAAGTGAAATGTGGAAAAGTTATAAACACCAATCTTTATGATCCCAATACTCAAATAATCAAATAAGAGAGTTTATTTTGAACTGAATCATCAGTCACTTCACAACCATCTAGGCAATTTAAAGTTTTGTTCTAACTGTACAGGCTATCGCATGTTGTTAAACTCTGAGCTCTATACGGGCCTTCTAAATGTCAACCAGACGCTCTGACCATTGAGCCACTTAAGTATTCCAACGGCAGACCGACATTGCTATACCGTACAACCAAAATTCTTACAAACTTTTTAAAGTGCCAATGCAGCGAAATTTCACCCCAGTTTTGTTATGATTGCATTTGACAGAACACTTAAAATGACAACGTAACATCTTTTGTAGAATTTCGTTTCTTTGCTTCATTCTTGAGATATTCAGGTTTGTTTGATATGCAAATGACATACTTATGACATCACACTGTATAATGACTTTGAAATAGCATCAATTTTAGGATAGTCCAAATATTTTACACCCAGCTACACATGTTTAGTGACCAGTCATGGCTACATACATGCAAGTGCAAATTTTTATTAAGTACTTTCGATAACCACTCTCAAAGAAAATCATACTTTTCTAAAAAGTCATTATGTAGTCTGATGTCATAAGTATGACATTTGCATATCAAACAAACCTGAATATCTCAAGAATGAAGCAAGGAAACGAAATTCTACGAAAGATGTTACGTTGTCATTTTAAGTGTTCTTTCAAATGCAATCATAAAAAACTGGGGTGAAATTTCGCTGCATTGGAACTTTAACGTTTAAAGTAAAAAACTTGGTAAACTGCTGTTGGTAATTTTTCAAGAACGAAATACTGACGTTTTGCACGGAGTCCTTCATTTTTTACTCTGACAAAGAGCTCCGATAGAAACGTCGGTATTTCGTTACTAAAAACCTTGGCAATTTAGCACCTTTTTCGCTTTGCTCTATCCAAAACAATGCCTACGCACCACTCTACTTTTTTACACTTTAAAGTGCCCCTAACCTCGACGATTTTTATTGTCTTATTTGGAAGAACTTTTAAAATGATAAAGTAACTTCTTTGGAAGATTTTCGCTTTTTCGCTTTGTTTTTGAGATATTTCATTTTAGTTAGTTTCAGAAATTGCAACTTGATGTTAGTAATAATTGTCATAATAATTGTCAGTTGTTTGCCGTACAAGCTGTGTTAGTTAGTAATACTCAGAAAAATATAATAATAATAATACTCAGTAATAATACTGAGTATTAATATTGTCTATATTAGTATTAATATACTGAGTATTAGTATTTATATTAATAATATTATTAATACTCTTAATAATACTCAGGCCCGCTTAGAGCTCAGAGTTTTTCTGAGTATTACTAACTAACACAGCTTGTACAGCAAACAACTGACAATTATATTTCATTTTGTTTGATATGCAAATGTCCGGAATTATGTCACACATGCATAATTACTTATCGAAGAAGTTGGTGTATCTCTTTCACTATTCTCGAACGAAATCTTTTAAAATCGGGAAGTTTGGTATTGTGGGAGAAACACGCACACATGTTCTTCATACCTTGGTGTTTTTATTTGATGAACGCAAAGATATATAACATTCTCTGATAATATAAATAAGTTTTGTGGAAACACCACGTAAAATATTTCTTTGCTAAGCTTTCGGCCTGTTGACTCAGGCCTTCGTCAGAGCAATGACAACAAGTTGTTGGCTCACGTCATTTATAAACTAAGCAAAGAATTAATTTTTAAATTTTTCAAAGAATTAATTCTCTGATAAGTCATTATGCATGTGTGACGTAGATTCCGGACATTTGCATATCAAACAAAATGAAATACATGTATCTCAAAAACAAAACGAAAAAGCGAAGATCTTCTAAAGAAGTTACTTTATCATTTTAAAAGTTCTTCCAAATAAAACAATAAAAAATGTCGAGGTTAAGAGCACTTTAAAGGTTAATTGAGTTTCCAGACCATTCGTTGATGGTCTATGATTCTATGGTTAATCCAATTAATATTGATAATAAAAACGTGCTACCCTACATAGGAAGCTAAAATTCATAAAAACATTTCTAGGATTTACAGACCATGTTATGTGATATTATAAACATGGCGACGTCCTTATCATATTGCAGCCATCGTGTTGCACTCAAGGAATAACGTTCAGGTAAAGTACAGACCAGTTTTTAAAAATTTCCCTCGGTTTGGCTCACGGTCATAGTGCAGTAATAACAGCTACGGATAAGGTTCAACAAACCAGCAATGAAGGCACCTGAAAGATTATTGAAAGTTAGTATACTCTACTTGCAGTTATGCTAGGGATGATATAGGTCTCAGCGCGTTGCGGGTAACTAATGAATTAAAAAAGGAATTTCTCGTAACTTACCAACCCAGACCACATAGATTCCTATATAGGTAAAAAAAAAGAGAGAGAAGTATAAGTATGTACCTTTTACCATTTTGGTGCCCTAAGGAGTCAAGCATTTATATTATGCCTGTGAGTTAGTTTGTTTATTAGTTCGTTCGTTGGTGCGAATTAGCCCTGGTGCGAATCAATAGCGACATTTGTAGCGACATTCTTGACGCGATACTTTTGACGGGACATTTTCGACGCAACGTTTTTGGTGCGACGTTTTTGACGTTAAACAGGGCACCATCTTTAGCACTATGTCTGGTGTAGAATCTTATCCTACCTAAAGTAAAGATCTGTTACTGACAGCTGAGATAGCGGAAAAACAGACCCTTTTATATTTTATTCTATTTAAAGCCAGATGGTCGTACTGACCCAGAATCTTTATTCGCCACACTCTCTTACTCGCTAGAGCAACCCCGTCAATACTATACAACCACCGTCGGGAAAAAAAAACACATAAGAAAACAAAGAATTAATAAAATCACTTACCCCCATTACGTGAAGCAATTTCCATGGTTGCAACCTTGACAAAAAATAGACTCAAATTGTAAATTCCTTTACAGATACAACTTGACCAAAAATACTGCATAATTAAAGTAATTACTCAAAAATTAGAACCTAAACAAAAAGATGTGCCGATAAGTATTTTTACTCAACCCCAATTTGATAAAAAAAACCAAAAAACAAGACGCTTGGGTCAGGCGTTCACTTTGGCTACTGACAAGTACACCAAGCCTAAGGGGGTGATTACATGGACCGGGCAACTCGGTTAACCGGGCTAGTCCGCTTTATATATCAAACGCATGTTGTTTTAACATTTCGATTACATGGGAAGCGGGCTAGCCCGGTTTGCCGGGATCCCAGTTGTCGCAACCGGGCTAGCCCGGTTAACCGGGATGAAAATGTCCATGTAATCGTTTTCATCCCGGCAAACCGGGCTGAAAAACTGTTGAACTCGCTTCGATACGCGTTCGTTTGCTTGACTGTGTGAATAAATAGTGCTGAAAGGAACTGAAATAGAACATCAACGTTGTTTGTTTGTTTCGTGATCAAACGGCGAAGATTTAATAAATTAATTAGTCTTCGTGAAGACGCTTTCCTGGGTTAGCTAAGACTTTAACAATCTTTTTATTAACGATGGGCTTACAAAATAAATAATAGACTAAGAATTAGTGTACAACTGAAATAAAACTAACGTAACTTTGCCCTTATTACTCGGGCTACCTGTGGTAGGCCGAGTCTAAATTTCGACTCCGTTTTTATTTTTATTTTGTCGATGTCGCGAATTGGCAATTATTGCATCATCCCGTCAGGCTTTGCGAAACTGATGCATGCTTCGTTTTCCGACAGCTTTGCCTTTGATCGAGTTGGGTTGAGGTGATTTCCGCGGTATTAGTGAATTCATCAGTAGTTGATCAGTAATGTTGCTGACAAGGTTTGTCCATCAAGACAGAATAGACGAGTATATTACAGACGGGAGAAAATGTTCAAAATGCCGTGTTGACATCAGTACAAGAAAGAGCCACATAATATCAAAGAACATATACGTACTGTTTACCTAGTATTAAACGCCTTGCTGCTTGGTGCAACAACTACGAAACACATGTGGTAGGCACCGTATAATGCAAAAAATACGTTTAGATGTATTAGTCGTCTCAATGGTCGTCTCCCAATCATGAAGGTGTCGTATTACGTTCGGAAATGTGTTTCAAAAATGCATGTTTAAATATTTTCTGTTGGTACGATTTACATGAATTCTATATCGGAACCATCGCTTGAATTTGGCGAATTCAGCATTATAGGTTTTGTCTAGTCTACTGAAAGTATTAAGATCGTTTAGTAATTACGGTATTCGGCTAAACGGGCTTGTTGTTTACGCCAAATCGCTTCATCGAACCAAGTACTTCATATAAGACCATATATAGATAATTTGTGTCGAGCGCCCTTCTGATCATGAGAGTTTTGTACTTTTTAACAAACACTTAATATGCACACGCTGTTCCTCAGGTTTTCTAGATGTGCGAAGACTGCGCCAATATTTGCAGAAATCAGTAGCCCGAGTGAACGCCTAAGCAGGCGTCTTGTTTACTTGATAATTGCGAATTTCGGCCTGAAATCATCCCGGCTTATCGGGCTAGCCCGCTCCATGTAATCGTTTCGTAAACTCATCCCGGTTAACCAGGCTAGCCCGGTCCATGTAATCGCCCCCTAAATCAAAGGCTGAATATGGTGCATATACTTCACAGTGGTGAACATATTTGCAATCAAAACAGTTGTCAGCCACATCTGATCACTGTTAAACTACAAAGTCAGCCAGTCAGTTTCGAAATCTACCAACAACGTGCAAGAACACCTTGATCAAAAGGCAAAGCTGTTCAACTTTTTATCCAACTCAAAAAGCAAAAGGAGCAAAGAACTTACAACATGCCTCACGGCCTCACTCAGTCACACGGCTAACAACTCACCGAAAGTACGAATACTGTATAAGCGGAAGAAAAAAGTGCAAAAATGCAAGATCATGACACGCAAGGGGGGGGGGGGGGGGCGGACGAGCTGAAATCTAGCCGATAAAGATCGGCTGACTAAAATCATAGTGTGTGTGCCAGGCTTAACATCAATGACCAAATGTGGCAACCACTGTAACACATAACGCAGTTGTACCTACACATGTAAAAATCCACAGCTTGTTAACTTGTTGACAACTTCGTACCCAGGTTCTTCGCTCCCGCCCTCGCGGGAGCGAGGAGCCTGGGTACGAGGTTGGGAATAAGCCAATCAGAAAACCGTATTTCGCTGTATGGAAACAGTGAAACACACAAGATATCCAATTATAAAAAATTGTGTCTGCTGCTTGGCTAACTTGATGACACCTTTGTCGGCCACGGTACATCTTTGCTTTGTTTTCAATGTTTTGTTTTGTAGTTTACTGCGTTCGTTAAATTCAACATTATTCACATAAAATTGTAAACTTACAGTGACACCAATTCCAACTGCAAGGAAAAGAAAACCAATCATAGCAAATATCAAAGCTCTGTTTCGGGCAAATGTGGCTCCAACTGAAGAGCTGTAGTGAAAAATAAAAAAACACAATATAGAATTACGTAAATGATATAAGAAAACGAATGAAACCAGAGCTTCTGTGATAACATTTCTGTGACGAAATAGTACTAAATGCATGAATGAAGGGCCTTTAAACTACTATACGTTCCTTGACTATACTTCTAAATGAACGCAGTTCGTCCAGGCTTTTGTATAGTAGTTTTCTTAAATTTATTTGTTCATTGTTTTTTTTTTTTTTGAAAGTTTGCGCAACTATTGCAACATATATCCGGGACCGGATCGGATCGGATTTGAGCAGCTGTTTTCGGATCGGATCGGATCGGACTACGATTTTTTGGCTTCGGATCGGATCGGATTTGGATTGACAGTTTGGGTAAATCTCCTGCGGGGATTTTACACATTCGTAATCTTTGGGTTCTCCTGAGCAAAATTGCAATTTATCTTGTCAGCTGAAAATTTCATCTTCATGGAGTTTTTCGCTGTCAAAGTTACCGGATGTGATGTCACAAGAGGCATTCCAAACCAGTTTTCTTTTGTTACTTGCCACAAAAATGCCTCTTGTGACATCACATCCGGTAACTTTGACAGCGAAAAACTCCATGAAGATGAAATTTTCGGCTGACAATATATACTGCAATTTTGCTCAGGACAACCCAAAGATTACGAATATGTAAAATCCCCACAGGTGAGATAGATACTTTAAGATAAGACATTACGCTGTGTCAAAACACGTTTCGCTACGCTATAAAACATTCTGCTACATTGCAAAACGTTACGTCACAATCGGAGTACGTTCTTAGACATTACGCTACGTTATAAGACTATAAGACGTTATGCAATTCAGCTACTTAATTAGCCAGCATATACTATTGGAGTTTCTATTTAATTCAGTTGTCAACGTTTTTAGCTTACATTCTGTGACAGTGAGGGCAGCGAGCCAGATGAGCAGTGTTGCGGAACTACAATAAAAGACAATAACATTAGAATAATTATAGAAATATACCAAATTATAACATAGATGTAATATAACGGCGTTTCTGATTGGCTACCGTGCGTGCCCCATAACTCGAAGGAGCACCGTAATTTCATATGTAATGAGAAACTCATTTTTAATCAGTGAAATAAATATTCTTTTCCGTTGTTTTGTGTCTGATTCTCTGTTGTAAAAGAAATGGTTCATGGTTTGGCGTGCTCCATTGAGTTATGGATGCACTTGGGAAGTTGGAGAGCACTCAAAAATCTATCGGCTACACCTCGACCAACTCTTAAGCCCTAATCAAATGAGAACGCAAGTCATCGCAAGTTTTAGCCTGCGCTTGCTTGTGTCTCGTTTGACTGCCAGATTGCGATGACTTGCGGTGACTTGCGTTAGCTTGTGACTAATTTGAGCTTGTTCAAATTTCAGCGCAAGTTTTCTTCAACTTGCGTGAGCTTGCAAAACGTTTGAGTCGATGCAAGTCTTGAGTCGTGCCCCGTCGCCATAGAAACTACCATGAGAACTAGCGAAAAGGCGTGGGAACTAGTGGAAGTGCAGAACTTGCGACGACTTGTGCCGACGTTTCACTGGTGTCTATGATACCTATTGTCTATGATACCTGTCTTTGGCAAATTTGTAAATAAATAAATAAATAAATAAACAAATAAATAAATAAATAAACAGGTTGTTGACAACTTCAGTCGTGGTAACTGCACGCGGTAATTTCAACAAAACGTTTAAGAAAACAAAAGAATGAAAAAAGTTTACTAAAATATTCTCTACAATCCTATTCTACATCAATCAATTCATCATCTTCTCCATCAGACTCTAAAAGTGCCAGTACTTACAGAAGTTACATGTGGAGCTGGTGAAAGTGAAAGAAACGTACAGGCACATGGACATAAATGCGAATGATTTTCCATTAAAAAAGAAAGTTTGCTTCTGGCAACTTGCGTTGTAATTTAAACTAGTATGTAGAGGGTGGCGCTTATTTGAGGGGATGCGCTTAATTGAGGGGGGGGGGGGTGCTTATTTAAAAAATCATGGTCTATGGGGGTGCTTATTCGAGGGGGGCACTTAATCGAGGAAATACGGTAAGAATAACAACGCAAACCCAAACCACAAATTACCTCAGAAACTGCCCATTAACTGACTAAACAGTATTAAAGTTACTGCGTTTTACTTACAATAAAAATTTCATTGCAGTGTCCACAGCTCACACGCACTCTTGTCTCGTGAGCAAGGTTGGGTGAGGTAATGATGACATGGGAAGTGTTTGGAACAGCAGATCCCACGTTGATGATGCGTTTGCTGTTTTGAAGAGAGAAAGACAAGACAATGTTGTAAAAATTAATTACTGTAGTTAAAGTACATCGTTGTATTGCCCCAAACCCCTATGCAAAAATTCAATAAGATCCTACATGTATAAGTCTATAGGTGTATTTCCTATGAATTTGGGCCAAAATCTAATAGAAATAAATTTCCTAATATTATGGAAAATCCAATAGGAATTGCTATAGGAAATTCTCACTCATAGATAGGAATTCCTATCGGATCATATACCTGTACTAAAGCACTTTTCCCTTTATCTCATTTCGTTTATATAAAGAATGTGTTTGCCAGGCCGTTTTTGTCCCGTCCCACCTAACCGGGATCCCAGTTTCCTTAATGGCTTGAGAGGGACAATTTTCGCCATATAAATGCTCTGTCCCACCTACGGTAACCAGGACAATATGACAGATGCCATTTCGAGTCTTTATTCTGATTCTTACACTCAAACGATAAAAGTCACTTATTCTTGATTTATATTTGTTTGTTGGTATCGATTAGGGATCGAGAAACATTTGTTATATTATGATTAAATTCCATAAAGCTAATTAAAATAATTATACTTTTTATTCACATTTTTCGACAAAAAATTTTCCTCACACTTCAGTAGCAGCTACAGAAATACAGTAATACACAACAAACTACAGAAACGAAAGTATTTCAATTTCAACTGTAAATGCAACAGTGCCTCAAGCGAACGTCAGAGAAAAAAATTACCTTGTGTGTCACAATGTCATGTGTCCTACATTTCATCCCTCCCCCCCCCCCCCCCCCATACCTTGCATATGTTAGAAATCCTACAGCAACTAGCAATTTCATTTCTCAGAATAAATTATGTTGCAAGTTGCAAGAAAAATGAGCTGTGTAACAGCATTCTTATGTCTCATAATAATTTTAGAATCATACAGTAAAAACCAAATTGATTTACTTTAGATTACTTTAGATATTTAAGATACTGTATTACCAGTACCAAAAGATGCCTTAACTTACCAGTCAGTTCTTGGACAAGATATTCTAGTGGAGGTAACTTTGCAAGTTAGTAAAGCATTACATGGACATCTAATGTACTTTTTCCCTTCAGGTGGTGGTTTAATGGGCTGTAAAAATAAATTCAAATAATTAAATAGTGAAAGATGGCTTCTTGAATAACGCTCAGAGTGGTTTATGCAGTACCTTAATATGCTCATCATAATGGGTCATTCCAGAAAAGATCCATACTTCCCCCACAGAGGAAATTTGTGCCATCCGGGGAGGGGAGGGGGGTAAATCTACTTCTGATAATAGTAAAATGTACTAGGATGTAGGAAGGGGGGAGGGGGTCAACTTCACATTTCCTCTGTGGGGGAGGTGTGGATGTTTTCTGGAATGACCCAATAGAATGCACCATGTAAACCAACATAACTTAAAGTGCTTATATCACTTGTGGGGTTTTAACATATTTAAATAGAGAAGAAAAAATCAGTTAATAAGTTATTTTGCCGTTTTTGATTTAGTCCAATAGTTCCTGACATAGTGGCTTCTGAACATGCCAATTCTCAAAAATTACCATCATACATTTTAACACCTTGGGGGCCTGGGACTCAGGAACGAGTCAATCCAAAACAACTACGTTCAGCTTATTGATTCACAAAAACACATATTTGACTGAAAAATCGAAATGTAGTGCTCACACCCATTTTCCAGTACGCACGAGAGTTCCAACTAAGAAGACAATTGGCTTAGGTTCCTGAGTCCCAGGCCCCCGTGCTTAAAAATGAACGACGGACATTCTTGGCAAAAGCCAAAATTGGGATGTTTAAAGGCTTATATCTCAGAAACTATTAAAGTAAATCAAAAATGGCAAAATAACTTATTAACTAACTTTTTTTGCTCTATTCAAATACGTTAAAACCCCACAAGTGATACTACTCAAATCAGTAGAGCGAGACATGGATGATTTTTTTATCGCTTCCAAAGTGTCAGTTTTATTAACCGCAGATCAATTTCAAAGCAATCACGAGGTGTATTCTTATGTACCACTTGATAACATCCAATTGTTAACTCGTAAACAAGCTATCACGTGGTACATAAGACTACACCTCATGATTGCTTTGAAATTGATCTGCGGTTAACGAAACTGTCGCTTCAGAAGCGATGAAAACATCGTCTATGTCTCGCTCTACTGATTTGAGTAGTTTCCGCCATGAGCATGGCCGCGTAATCGGTTTGGGTTCTTGGGAAGACTGGGGAGATGCTGGAAACAAGAAGGCCTAGCAACATTCACAAAAAGGTCCTGCCCAGAATCGTTCTGGCCCTTCGAGTGTCCCTGGGATCTAGCGTAGCGACAGTATATTACAGTAAAAAGCATAAGGATGTCTGGCGAAGATTTTACCAAAGATCTTAGCGATTGAAAGAAGGAAATTATGGAATATATTCCAATTGGAGCTCGAAATGAAAATTTAACTGTTTAACTTTCAACTTTTGGTGGTTGCAGAAGGAAAGCTAGTGATAAGAAAGCTAGGCCAGTAAACCTTCGTCAATCCGAGGTGAGATAGAGCTTGTATTAAAATAGTAAGTGTCGGGAAACACTTACGACATCATAACATCACAATTCTTCCTCAATAAACAACTGTAAAGTGAAAGTGTTTACGAATGTTGCTAGGCCTTCCCCAGCAGGTCCATTCGGATCACTTCCGAAACGTGTCAACCGAGGAAGGCCTAGAAACTAGGCTACTTTAACCCTTCATTCCCACGTGGCACCTTTTATTTAATTTACTCTGTCTAACCATAGTTGGTGGAGGGAGATGGTTTGGAAACTCAGCAAATGTCCTTGTTCTATGGTTTTGTTCAATTTGTCTTAGAGCTGCTCCCAATTAATCGATTAATCGATTATTTTTTCATTTTTTTCCACAATCAATGTATACTTAAAGTGCCACTAACCCCAAAAACTTTTTCTCGCAAATCTAAGAGCCCTTATTGAGTGGATTAGGCCAGCTAATAAATTATTGGTACTGGACGTTTCATTGATCTTCTGTGGACGACCAAAGTTGTATCTGCATGTCCCATGGTGGAGTAGGAAAGGGAATGGGTATAATTTCCTGGTGTTACATCAGACAAGCCAAACAAGGAACTCATTTGAGCTCTGTCTGGTGAATACATAGAATTTTTTGGGTTGAAAATTCATTTTCCCAACTAACTCAATGTAAAAATTCTATACATTCAGCAGACAGAGCTCAAATGAGTTCCTTGTTTGGCTTGTCTGACGTCACACCAAGAATATACCCATTCCCTTTCCTTCTCCGCCATGGGACATGCATAAGCCAATTTTTGCAACTTTGGTGATCTACAGAAGACCAAAGAAATGTCCAATACCAAGAATTTATTCACTGGACTAATCCACACAATAACAGCTTTTAGATTTGCGAAAAAAAATTTTGGGGGTTAGTGGCAGTTTAATCATCTATAACAACCCTGCACAGCATGATCCCAGAATTAATCTTGTTTTGTTAAACAGATAAGTAATGACTGATTAGGAACATGCTTAGTTAAACCAATTATTTATAAACTGATTAGCCAATAGTATTGCAGTATCATTTAGGAGTGTCAAGTGTAAACTACTGTAAACATGGTCTCTGTCTTGTCATGTCTCTTGTGTGAACTGTGAAAGCATGAGAAAGTGTGCAATCCATATTAAATCGTGGCACTTTCTATTTTTTACTCTGTCTAATGCCAGACGATTTTACTCGTCAAGGGGAAGGCCTCCTGACATGGTGGGTGTTGAAGGGTTATTTAAGAACATTATAAATAATTTTAGTGCTTTGCTGTCTGGCCTCTGGAGAAGGGACAGAGAGTCATCTGCAATTTTCTTTAGGAGGGAGTGCATATTTTTTCCACAGTGACCCATTGATCAATTAACTAACCGTTGCTTCTTGGCAATTTGAACATTTGATGACTCGTTGGTTCTCTCTTCCTCGGATGGGTATTAGTTGTTGGCAAACCCGACAAACAACTGTGGGGTCTGTATTGTACATGGGTGATGGTGTGTATGGTGGTGGTTCCTCTGTGTATGGTGGTGGGGCACCAGAATAAGGAGGAGCTGATCAAAAAGAGAAAATAAGAAATTTACAGTAGTAATCAAGTTTGCTTATCAATTTCAATTATACAGTACTACCAGTATAATGTACACTGTACTAGACTAGTGAATATCACTAGTACTGGTGTATGTCAAATAGGCAAGTTTCAGGGTGTTGTACACGCATCATTTTTCAAAAAACTGGTGAGCTCACTCAAAGTAAATATGCTGTTTAAAATCACTAGCAAGTCTTTTTGCCATCACTTACTGTGTGGGGAGCCTGCCAAGCGCCCACCAATTTCTTTGCAAACTGATGTGTGCACAATACCTTGAAATTCACCCATTGACAAGATTGACCAATCATGCCACATCAGAAATTACGGATTACCAATTACATGTCGCCCAATTCCGGTTAGGTCTAAAAAAATAATCTTGGGGTTCATGTCCTCAAAAAAGTAGGGTAGGTAGGTCGGATAAAAGTTTTGTTTTTAAATATTTGGGGGGGGGGGGGGGGGGTGACATTGGTCAGCAATGGCCATGGGTGTGATCAGTTGGCCATTACTACAACACAAAAATATTTCAAGAAGCAGCTAAATGTTAACAGTTTATTCATGTAGAACTGTCACTGTTATTAATACATAAATATTGTACTCATGAAATAAGACTTTGACAACTCTTGAATGTTTTGTTGTGAGGCACTGAAACAAAAATTTTTTTTCATGTCATGCTGGCATGTATTGAAAGACCTTCCTTTGGTGTCAAAAAAAGTAATTTCTTGGCTACAGTCACAGACACCATGTCTTTTGGCAGAAGGCTAGCAGTGATGGCTATATTCTGTCATTTCATTTCTTTATTTATTTTATTTTATTTTATTTCTATTATTTATTTATTTATTTATATTTTATTTATTTTCAGTATGGTAAAACAGTTCAAATTTGTAAATTCCTACCAAAAGTCAACTAACAATCGGTTTCATATTCAGAAAATACAGATAATTCTACCAATTCTGATTGTCTACTATTAATGTGATAATTATCAGCTAGACTCCAATTGTCAAACCAACTATCAGTCAATCGCTAACCAGCACCAACTGTACCTACTCAGAAGAAATTATATGATTCAAATTCCTACCCAATGTCTGTTTTTGAGAACTGTTTTATAAGAACAAAACCCTTCAAAATTAACACCCTTCATGTCAGAGCATGAAGTTGTTAATACATAGCACAGGTTACTTCCAGTAAAATCGCACACTGTGATTCCTCGCTGACATGGCAAAATTTCTCTGTAATACTTGCAAGCACTATGAAAATTGTTATAAATGCCCTACAATTGAAACAAACAAAAAATCCCAAAACACAGTCGAGCTCTTTGTGCCTGAGCCAGCCAAGAACAACCCCTGTATTATTTTACTATGTCTAACACCAGACTATTTTACTCGTCAAAAAGAGAACCCTCTGATATCCTAGGCAGCAATTGAATAGAAAACTTTTATTGCCTCAAAACAATGAATATAACTGAAATCAATGACGATGAACATTCTGAAAGTAAACTGTGGTACATTATCCACAAAACAAGAACACAAAATGACAGAAAATAATCATGCTAGTGCAGCACTTTGACAAAGTTAAAGGAAATGGAATCGGAGACCAAGAAATATGTGGCTAATTTTGTAATAAAAAGTGCCATATAATAAACTACATAATAACCTCAATCGTTCACACTTGACCTTAGATGTATTGGCTTCACTATCACTCAGTCAATACAGCAAGGCCTCACTTTGATATTTTACCAAAAAGACCTCACTCTCAGTTATATGAGCAGTTACTAGAGTAATAAACACACTGAGGTTGCGTTTTGAGTGGAGTAGATATTTAACATTTATTGACTGGGACCGAGGGAAACAGTATGTTTTGTGGCCCCAAGACCGCCGTTTGTTACCCGAGGGTAACAATGAGTGGTCGAGGGGGCCACAAAACATACTGTTTGCCGAAGGTCCCAGTCAATAAGTATTTTATTATATACCAAGTGTCAAAGAAAACAAAAAAAGAAAGACTCAAATCACTGAAGTAAATATAAGAGAATTGTCGAAGAAGCTTGTTGAGTTGTACTTTTGTAAGATTTTCAAACTCAGCGTCAAAGTCCTTTTCCAATAAAAAATTCCCTTAAGATTTTAACTGCTTGCTTTGTGGCCTTTTTCGTTGATGTTGAGTCTTTATCTTTGAGTAAATTATCTATTTCATCGCTGCTTCAGCTAGCGAACCTTTGTTTTTCCTCCATAACTTGAGGATTTTATTATTCACCGGTCCATAACATATTATTCACCGCTTCAGAGCTGTTGCCGGGAGACCTCTCACCCAATGAGACGCAAGAAAACACGAACTTTGACACTTGGTATATAATAATCCTTTCTAAATAAAGCTAACTAGATAAGTTATCAACATAATGAGAAATAACACTGGCAATATTTGTACATAGTTGGTTCTCCCCTATTTAATATATATATTTATATTTATAAGATAAATAAAAAGCAATTCATTCGCTTTGAAAATAGAAATAATTTAAGCAAATATTTATCATAAAATAATATAGTCAAGTAAGGGAATATGTCACAACAACATAGATGATACTCAAAATTTCAAAAATATCAATTGTATATAATTTAATATGACGTGAATTATTACAAATAAAACACTAAAATAGTGGCTGAAATTTATCTTAAATATTTTAAATCATAATTAAATATTTTAAGTCATTGATTGCACGACATTGAAAATGCCACAAAATTGAAATTTTCAACAGTTTATGCTCTCAATTCGACATCCATTTACCACTCTGAGTGTTAAAAAAGAAACAAAGCTTTCTTCGCATAAAGAACAAACGATTCTCGCATTTCGTGACTGAAAAAAACTCAAAAAGTTATCTTTTATCAAATTATGAAACATAGAAACAAATCTTTACTCAAGATTTGACGAACCCCCAAATCCCCAAATTCGACATTGAAGATACTTGGCTTTTGCATAATTCAACATCGAAAACTAAACCTTTTTCGTTTAAGATTGATAACGAAAAGTTGAAAACGATAGAGAAATACAATCGTTTTAATACGACATCACTCAAATTGTCGGTCATTATCCACTGCGCCATGGCAAAATAAAAACAAAAAATATCACATTCGGACTCATTTAGAATCGACGGCCTCGTGTCTGAAAATGCTACGTTTTGGGTGAGTTTCGCTTACCTGAAGCATTGTCGGTTGGAGGTGGGGGTATTCCAGATTGTTCTTGTAGAAGAGGAGCAGTTTCCGACGTATTTATGCTGTGTTCTGTACTCGGCGCAGCCATCTTCGGTTGCTTTCTCTCCGAATCATCGGAAGTATTCCTGTCACGTGATGTTCCTGGAGATTGCAACTGGCACCCCCACAGGGAGCCCACCTTGGCATAGCCAAGGTAACCACTAAAGACTTCTTTCGACAACTTTTCTGTTTTGGCTTCCGGCGCTTCTCCATTTGAAGTTCTTATTCGGGAAAGTTTACTAATTTCAAAGATTAATCCGTCTTTAAACAAAAACATTAAATCTTTTCCTCTTTCTCTATTTTGATTGTTGTTTTTATCTATATATATACATTTATAATTTTTTATTTTTTTGGTTTGTCTCATTATTCATCTTTATTATACTCCTGTCAACCTTTCTTGTTTTATTTCCGATCTCTCGCTTCTCGCCTCATTAGTATTTTCTGTCACATCTTTCACCACCTAGTTATGTATCAGTTAAGTTATTTATAATCAACCGCTGTAAATTATTCCCTTCACTCTGAAGATGTTACTGGACAGTAACGAAACGTCAGTTCAATAAAATTTAATATGTTTGACTATTGGTTTCTTGTTTGAATTCAACAATGCCTCTTTTAAAAATAATTTGCTGGGCAATAATCTTTTTAACCAGACTTCTATTTTATTTTATTTTATTTTATTTTATTTTATTTTATTTTATTTTATTTTATTTTATTTTATTTTATTTTATTTTATTTTATTTTATTTTATTTTATTTTATTTTATTTTATTTTATTTTATTTTATTTTATTTTATTTTATTTTATTTCATTTTATTTTATTTTATTTTATTTTATTTTATTTAACTTCACCTTGACTAAATAAATACAAGGATAGGAACACCGCAACAGCTGAGGCCGATTACTGCGGGTCCTGATTGTCTACTATTTACATTAAATTAAATAATATGTGATATAAATATAATTATATGATATAAACATGAAGCTAGCTGAAGGTCTATAAACAATTACATTTAATAATTGAGTTACATTTAATACAAATTGATTTCCAGGTGCGTGGGTCTTCAGAATGGTATATAGAGAGAATAGCAGAGTGGTAGTATTCTTTTAGTTTGTTTTTGAAATTTGAAAGATTGGTAGTCCGGGTTATTTCTTGAGGCAGCACGTTCCATATTCTTGGAGCTCTTATTAGGTATGATTTACCGTACGTCGATGTTTTATATGATCGCTTTTTTCTGCTTTCCTATTGGTTGAAATTTCGCGCGTTTTTATTGGCTATGAGTAAAACTGCAATCGTCATAAGTGGATTTGGTTTTAAAGAATTTATCCTGCTAGTTGATGCGTAGAAAATAACTTCTTCAGGAGTTCTGACCGGCTGAAAAAGTGGGTTGGTAGCTGGTAGCTGGCTTGCATTAACTTTAATAAGCTTAAAAAGAGACTTGTCTCTTACCAAACGTTATCGCATATTTTTCTTTTAAAAAGTAATCTGGCCCATATTTCTTTTGAAATTGGGCCAGGGTCAGGCTAACCTTGACAGAGCGTGGGTAGGAATATAATATTTTTTCCTCTCCCTCCCCCCCCCCTTTCCTCCCTGTTTTTTCCTTTTTTCCGCCTTTTTTCCCCGCTTCGGGTAACCGTTTTTCGTTTTTTTGAAATCCCCTGCCAAGATGGGCTCCCTGTGGCACCCAATGGTGGCACCCCTGGAGGACTTTGGGGTACATTTCGAGCCGGGGGGAGGGTCATTAACGGTTTTCAAAACGCCTGGGCTCATAAGTCACAACATACAGGCCAGCGGTAAACGTGAAAGTTGAAAACTGTGCAACAAAGCAAAGTTTTATGGCGTCTGGAGTTGAATAAAATTGAAAAGAAGAAAGCAAATAACGAGGATTATCATGTCTTTTAGCGGCAGTGCCTTAGAGAAGAAACTCACGGAGTTATCGAATTCACAACAGAGCATTCAAACGCTGTCCTTGTGGCTAATTCATCACCGTAAACACGCCAAAACTGTGGTCGAGGTCTGGTACAAACAGCTTTTGAAAGGTAAGAAATATTTGTTACTGACATATATATTGTACTTGTCGTTATTATCATCATTTTATTTTCTATTTTACCCAGTTTTCGTGATCATTTACATGAGAATGAAATCTACTTTTAGTTATTCGTAATTTAATATTTTAGCTATTAAATCTCCACTGAAATAAACTCCATTTTGCCAAAGCTGCTTGCCAAACCGTAGAGCATTTCACAATGTGACAAAAACATGAATTGTGGTACACAACATAAAGTGAAAATACCATGTTATGATTTTGGTTTCTGTGCATATTCAAGTTAGCAGGGAATGGGAAATGCAATCTATTTGTTAATATATCAAGCTCAATTTCCTGCATGAGTCAATACCAAATGTGGCCATACCCCCCCCCCCCCCCCTCCCATTAATTATATCTAAATTTCATTTTAATTAATGAAATTTACAGTGTAATATGAAAAATCTGGCTGCCCCAACTGGAAATTGAACCCAAGGTCTCCAAATCAACGCTCTGACCACTGAATTATTGAGATGTTTAAATAATTATGAAAATCTCTGAGTGTCCTGACCTTCAGCCACCTCTCCAGGGAACCACAATATTTTGTGAGCATAAAATATTGTATTTTTGACAAAATTGTTTAGTCAAACCAGCAAAGAAGCTTACCTACATGTACCTCTGTAATGATGTTATCCAAAATAGCAGAAGGAAAGGTACAGAGTTCAACAAAGAGTTTATTCAAGTCTTACCAAGTGCTATACATCATTGTGCGAAGTAAGTATAATTATTAAACATCTTACTGTTAGTTTCAACTCCTTTTTTCAAAATATTCAATAACGTATAATTGGTTCAAACTTTTGAAACTCCAATGTAATTTTCTGAACTATATTGTGATTTAGACATTCAGTAAATGCAAAGTTATATCAGAAATGTGTTGCCCAGTCTTAGATAAAGGCCTTTTTCTTCCTGGCAGCAAAATCCAAAAATAAATATTTCCTGCTAAACTAAATTAACGATTTCCTGCCTGATAGAATTTTTCAATTTTATAAGTTGTGATACCATAATTAATCTGAATGTGGTATCTATACATACTTTGAAATAGCAAACTTTTTCAATTGAATACTACATAATACAAGTACTAGTGTCAAAAATCGAAATGCTGAAACAGTTGAATAAAATAAAAACAGCTTGCATTCTTGCAAATGCACAATGACAGGTGGTTTGAATTGTTTACAAATCACCACTCGAATATGAAACTTGATATTCGATCAAAAGTGATGCCCATCAAAATTGTGTGATTGTGTGACTGTGTTGACTTGGATTAAAAAAACTGACAAATATTTCCTGCAAAAAATTTCCTGTGAACAATTTTTACAAAAAATTTCCTGGCAGTGGTGCTGCCAGACATTTTCCAGCTCTGGTGTTGCCATTTACACTACTATTGTGGCGTTTATAGATACTGTACTGGTATATTGTTTTTCCTATAAAATTAACAATCTACACGGTTCTCAACTACACGACACAGCATGATAAACACGCACACTAGCACTACCTAACATGGCAGAACACAGATCGGAGGGATGAAGTCATTAGCTAATATGCTGACTGTGCAGGGATGTAGCCAGGGGGGAGCCGGGGCAGCTGCAGCTCCCCCCTTTTGATATAAAACAACAGACAATGATGTAACTATACAAAATTGATGCAATATGAATTATGTCAGGAAATAAACTGTAAACAGTGTATTCAATCTACTGAGTGTATGCATTTGAGTATCTATGTGACATTTGCGTGTTTTGAGTATTTTATGACGTTTTTTAACCTTTAGAATCTGTAAAATCTTCTTCCAAAAGCCAGGAAATGGCATTTCAGCGAATCTCGATTTCAAAATTTCCCAGGGGAGCATGCCCCTGGAGCCCCCTAAAAATTTATTTTGATTTCAGCTCCCCCCCTTTCAAAATCCTGGCTACATCCCTGTGACTGACAAGCGACGATGCAACATCAACAAGGGACCTGCTGATCCCCCCAACCAATGGAACCTCCTCCATCCCGAGATCTGCAAGTCACCTGTCTAGACAGGGTAAATTAGGTACTTACAGTTTCAGTGAGATGAAAAGAGCTAGATTATTGACAGCCACTAAGGAAAAAACGACTGTACGTGACAAGCAAAGAAGACAGGAACGACCAAGTACTAACAGCCCCACCAGCCTAAACAACTGATGAGAGCATTGCTGAAAAGAAATAACACAAACTAGGTGCCCAGTCGTTTGGGGGTTCACAAGTTCGTTCACAAGTTTGTATTGAACTAGGCATCTCATTGGCTACTAGCAGCCAATCAAATGCCTAGTTCAATATGCAGGGCTGTAGTGGACTATATGTAAGTGCCACAGCAGGTTGTGACAGTCGTCTGGGGCCATGCCCCCTGGAAAAATTTTGAAATCTGGAATCTCTGAAATGCCATTTTGTGCATTTTGGGAAAAGATTTTAAAGAATTTTTTTGTCAGTTTGTAACAATGATTTTAAATGGTGGGTTCTGGCGCATTTACTATGAAACTATGAGTATTGAGTACACTCCGTCAATGAACTATATAAATCCATGTGAATTGAACATAGATACAATCAATCACATCACATGGCTGCACTTTCAGTTTGCTTGAAAAAAATTGACTGCAGTAAAATAATGTCACGACTGCCATGGCATTAATCGAAATATAGTAAGGTTAGATATACTGCCGAAACAGAGAACGTAGGAGTCTAACGTTTCGAGCGAAGGCCCTTTGTCAGAGAGAAACGTCAAATATGCTGACTGCTGTGGCATTAGCCTGCTACGGCCCTGATACGAACTTGTGAATCTGCGAATGAACTTCTGAACCTCCAAACGAACTTCTGAACATTTCTGTCAAAAGTAACCTGAAACCTACTGCATCAAATGAATTAAATTTTGTGCGTGATCAACAAGTAATACAGTACTTATATGCATGCATGATAGACAGTGGAAATGTTGTCAGCAGTGGCGTAGCCAAGGTCTCCAAGACCGTTCTCGTGAAAAGTTTTAATCTGTGGAGAAACTTGTAGGGGGGGGGGGGGGGGGTACAGTTGTTTTAAGTCCAAGTGAGTAGATAGTGATGTGTTATGTATATTGCAGGCATGCATATGCTATAAATTACAATACTAAGGGTCTATGTATACAAAATGCCTCCAACCTGTTTTTACATTTACGACTTGTTTATAAATAAATCTAAAGATATTCTGACATGTATCATTCTATGTTCTGGTTTGATTTCAACAAAATTATGTAATTTATGGCTTTCAGATTACTCTAGAAATCCAAAATTTTCTGGGGGGCATGCCCCCGGCCCCCTAGCAGATCGAGGTTCTCACACCCACCCCCCCCCCCAACCCCAAGACCCTGGCTACACCACTGGTTGTCAGCTCTGAACAGCCCTAAAACTTAATGTGCTGTTACACGATGCGATTTTTCTTGCAACTTGCAACAAATTTACATATGGAAAAAAAATCGCAAGTTGCAGGAAGGGTGTTACACGTTCAGCAACTTGCGATTTTTGTTGTAAGTTGCAGCAAAAAGTAGAACCCATCCAACTTTTCTTGTAACACGGCAAAAGTATAATAATAATAACTGGCTTTATTTCATGAGGGTAACACTTTACAGTATAGTATTTAAACACTGACAACTTCGTGGCCCTCGCTATTCCTAATCTATCCATTACAAAATATCTAAATATATGCATATGTACAAAGATAAAGATAAGAGTTTAAACTAGATAAAGACAATTACATATTTAAGAGCCCGCCGGCTTTCTGTTCATTTAAAAATAATTTATATAAGTTATTAAGTTGTACTTAAAACTGGCTGCTGAGTTTCTCTTCCTAATGCCTAAATCAATACTGTTCCATTCTGTAATTGTTCTTACTGTAAAGGTGCGCCCACCCTCAGTTTTTCTGATGACAAAATCGCAAGTTGCTACGGGGTGTTACACGGTGCGATTTTTTATGCAACTTACAACATTCAGTGATTTGTTGCAAGTTGCAAGAAAAATCGCATCTGTAATAGCACCTTTACATTGTTCTTTCAATGTAGGGAATGGACTCCAGAAATGCAAAAGTCTCTGGAGAGAATAATTGACATTTGGTCACAGAGAGGAGTTTATGAGTCTGGGTTTATAGACAAATTACAGAAGGCATTAGGTAAGCTACAGTAGATTGAAAACCATGTCCATATAGTCATATTTCAGATTTGAAAATAAATCTACTCATGACTTGAAATTTGCGGTACTCCGATAATTCAAGGGAACTAGAAATCTTAATTTCATGATATCCCTCGACGGGAAAATGTCGATAGCACACAGCCACAGGATCTGAAGTAACATCTTACATTACATTACATTACATTACATTACATTACATTACATTGTAATACATTATATTGTAAGATATTACAATGTAGTGCAAATGTAACGTCTACAATATAACGTAACGTCTTACAATATAACGTAACGTCTTACAATGTAACGTAACGTCTGACAATGTAACGTAACGTCTTACAATGTAACGTAACGTCTTACAATGTAACGTAACGTCTGACAATATAACGTAACGTCTTACAATGTAACGTAACGTCTTACAATGTAACGTAACGTCTGACAATGTAACGTAACGTCTTACAATGTAACGTAACGTCTTACAATGTAACGTAACGTCTGACAATGTAACGTAACGTCTTACAATGTAACGTAACGTCTGACAATGTAACGTAACGTCTGACAATGTAACGTAACGTCTGACAATGTAACGTAACGTCTGACAATGTAACGTAACGTCTGACAATGTCACATAACGTCTGACAATGTAGCGTAACGTCTTAGAATGTAACGTAATGTCTTACAATGCAACGTAACGTCTTACAATGTAGCGTAACGTCTTACAATGTAACGTAACGTCTTACAATGTAACGTAACGTCTTACAATGTAACGTAACGTCTGACAATGTCACATGTCTTACAATGTAGCGTGACGTCTTAGAATGTAACGTAACGTCTTACAATGTAACGTAACGTCTTACAATGTAACGTAACGTCTTACAATGTAATGTAATGTCTTACAATGTAACGTAACGTCTTACAATTTAACGTGACGTCTGACAATGTCACGTAACGTCTTACAATGTAACGTAACGTCTGACAATGTCACATAACGTCTTACAATGTAGCGTGACGGCTTACAATGTAACGTAACGTCTGACTATGTCACGTAACGTCTTACAATTACAATGCAACGTAACGTCTTACGTTACATTGTAAGACGTTACGCTACATTGTAACGTCTTACAATTTAACGTGACGTCTGACAATGTCACGTAACGTCTGACAATGTCACGTAACGTATTACAATGTAACGTAATGTCTTACAATGTAACGTAACGTCTGACTATGTCACGTAACATCTGACTATGTCACGTAACGTCTGACAATGTAGCGTAACGTCTTACAATGTAACGTAATGTCTTATAATGTAACGTAACGTCTGACTATGTCACGTAACGTCTTACAATTACAATGCAACGTAACGTAACGTCTTACAATGTAGCGTAACGTCTTACAAGGTAACGTAACGTCTGACAATGTCACGTAAGAACACTTAAAATGGTAGGGTAACATATTTTGCAGTTTTTCGTTTCCTAGCTTAGTTCTTGAGATATTTGTTTTTTTGATATGCAAATTAAACATTTTGACGTCACACGTGCATTTAGAGTTATCGAAAAAGTTATATATCTTTGCTATATTTATCAAAATATAATAATCACTTGAAGATCTACATGTTCACTGTTAAAAAAAATATCTAACCTTCTTCGATAACTTATTAGGGACCTTACGATGCTAGGACGACGACGGCAAGCAACATAAATTTAGTTATGATTAACGTCACGGATAACTGACCATTATATTTGATATTTGAAGCTAGTTTAATGACTTCCAAAACGCCCCAGTATTGCTAAAATGATTGTAGTGTCAGTATTGAAATAAATCTTACGCAACAGTTCTCATATTTTGGTGAGTTACGTCGTCCTGAAGACGTGAAAATGCCCTAAATGGCGTTGTATAAAGAACAAGGACGGTGTTGAGATTACTCTAAGGACTAAAATTATTCATTCTCTTTGTTCCACAACTATAATTCATTTTGTTTAGAAGACATCTTTGTTGAAGTTGCCGTCGTACTTCGTACTTCGTAAGATCACTAGTGAGTAGTGACCTTGCGATGCTAGGACGACGACGCTGGATAAAAAGCAACATGAATTTTATAATTAAAGAAAGTCACGGCTAACTGACTATTATATTTTATATTTGAGACAATATACGGCCCAGTATATTGCCAAAATGGTTGTAGTGTCTGTATTAAAATCAACCTCAAGCAACAGTTCTCATCTTTTGACCGTTGACGTCGTCCTGAAGACGTGAAAATGCTCTAAGTGGCGGTGTATAAAGAGTGAGGACGGTCTTGAAATTACTCTTTGTTTCGCAATTATAATTCTTTTGTTTAAAAGACGTCGTCGTTGAAGTTGCCGTCGTATTTTGTAAGGTCCCTATTATTACTAGAGGTGAGCTGATGTTAAAAAAAAGCCGATTGCCGATATCGATTGTTAAGAGCCGATATTTCCCCACCATCGGCCGATTAATCGGCAAAACCGATGTTTGCTAACCTGATGCTCAGTGCTCCCGTTTTGTCGTTTTATTCATCTCAAGTTTTGCAATGAGAAGAAGTCATCAAGCCAATTCTGGTATTTTGAGCGCAAACCGATTTTGTAACGTGACCGAGAACGCGATTATTGACGCCGTACCACAGACGCTCGCTCCCCGATTTTGACGGGAGGGTTGCAGCTGTACACAGGCTATGATAAATGAGGACGAAAGAGCCAAAATACGAGGACGAGAGTCACGAGACAGTCGATCCGATGGTGAAAGACAATCGGCCGATAGCCGATTGTGAGAAAAACTAGCCGTTAATCGGCTCTGCCGATGTTTTGCCGATGATCGGCTCACCTCTTATTACTAAAATATCTCAAGAACAAAGAAAGGAAACCGAAAACTGCAACAGATGTTACTCTATAATTTTAGGTGTTCTTTCAAGTAAGACAAACTTAATTTTCGTTTCGTAGGCACTTTTAAACTGTATTAACTCTCCATGATTTCAACACTAGCATGTTTCTGATTTATTTGTTAAAAAATAGGTTCAAACAATGTCTCGACAGCATCGCCAGCTATAAAAAGGCCGCGTACAGAACCTGTTGAGACAAACGACGAGGAGGATGACTCTGGTAGTGATGAAATTGTTGATCCACCCGATGTAAGTTGGTTTCGGCTTTAGTTTTAGATTTTCTATATGAGTTCAAAGTTTTTAAATTTATGTTCTCAAACTCATTAATAATTCATAAGATAAAACAAAGGAAATCAGTACGGAGACGGAGGTTGAATATGTGATCAAACTTGAAGTGAAATATTCGTTGGCATTTTTGTTGTATTATTGTACAGAGGAGCATGACAGGAGCACTCACTGAAAATTTCAAGAGAATCTGATGCGTAGTTTTCGCCCTATCAACTCTCAAAATATGCCGTGGATAGTTTGTTTTGGCGAAATTTGGGCTTCTTGGTAACAATGCCTTATGACGTACGAAGATGGATCATTAATAGTGAAATCTATTGTTCTTATGCATAGTTGTCCATCTGCGTACGTCATAAGCATTGTTTCCGAAAGCCCAATTTTTCTCCAAGAACGACTAGCCATGGCAAACTTTGAGAGTTAATAGCGCGAAAACTACGCATCAGATTCTCTTGAAATTTTCAGAGAGTGCTCCTGCCATGCTTCTCTGTACAATAAAACAACAAAAATGCCAACGAATTTTTCACTTCATAGACACTTTAAAATACTGATTCGTTTGAGAAGTAATATATCCAACGAGGCGAAGCCGAATTTTTTTAACCAGTTTGGCTGTATTTATAGACATCGGAGGATGAACATGCACTGGCGAGTGTCGGGTATAGCTTCTCAAACGAATTAATATTTTAAGAGAAAATCAACCTCAAAGTTTGCTAAATTTGACTGTAATCTTCCTGCGATTTCTAAATACTGATTAAATATTGATTTCTTAAGACTTATAAAGTTCACACATCAGTGTGACACATATCAATGTCAAACTTTAATACAGAGGTGAATGTAATTGTTTTGGTGTTATGATTACAGTCAGATGATTTGATAAAAGCTCTTCAAGAACTCGAGCAAAGTGCATCACAAGACGCTGAAGTTCGAGAGAGGATTGCTAACCTACCCACTGAAGTGCAAGACGCATCTGGATTAGATAAACTGGAAGGTAAGGCACAGTAAGTGCCTGGTAGAGCCAGGCTGATTGTACATTTTGATGTCATATAGGGGTGAAGCCAAACTGAAGTGCCTATTGCAGCCGCAAAGTCCCCATGTAGGGTGCTAACCACGGAGTTTGGGGCGACACCCTTGAGAAAGGTCATATTAAGTAGGTCTGAAATGTCTTCTCTGCGAAAATCACCTGAAATTCTACCTGTTCGTGTGAGGAACATACACATGCTTTCTTTTAATAAAGTTTGGTTATCAGAATAGCAGATATATTTAATCTTTTCCGATAAGTCATTATGCACATGTGCCGTCACAACATGCGACATTACATATCAAACTAAAATATCTCAAAAACGAAGCAAGGAAACCAAAAACTGCAAAATATGTTACTTTGTAGCGCGGTACATATACATGTAGTACATGGCGAGCTTGGTGTAATGTAACAGACTTCAACTACATCTCATATGCTAACACTGCCACTTACTGTAAACAAACGACTATGAATTTGCAACCTTAGATCTCCATCTACACGCGTAAAAATCTCGCAAGTTGTTACAGCATTGTTGCCTGAACAATGCTGTAACAACTTACAACAATGCTGTAACAACTTGTTGACATATGTGAACAACATTGGTAAATGAACAACATTGTTCATCATTGTTTCAACAAGTTGTTACTGCTTGATGAAACAACCGTTGTTCACGTATGTTTTAACAACCAAAGAACGTGTTGATACATCAACCATGTTCACCAATGTTGTAACATTGTTGTTCATCGTTGTTATTTCGTCATGCTGTTACATGTTGTATCATGTGCGAATAACGTTGGCTATAAAAAATGTGCTGTTGGAATAACTTGTTCATGACTGTTGATTTATCCGTGAACAAGTTGTTCGAACCATAAGTGAACAACTTGTTGACAACTTGTTCACGGCGAGCAGCACAACATTGTTCACGCCTGTTGACAACCGTGAACAAGTTGTGCGTTTTTACGCGTGTAAGTCTCAGTAGCTCAATGGTTAGAGCATCTATGCGGTCATTAGAAGGTTGCATTGAAGTTTGCATTGAAGTTTGCATTGACGTTTTGCTTCTATCACAGACTATGTTTCGTCAAACCACAGTCGCCCAAGCGCTTATGACAAGCGACCAGTAAACTCGTTCTCAGGCAACAGACCTGTTGACGCATGCACGCTATGCGTACCTATTTTTTGAGTTGTAGTACAGGAACAGCGCGCGTGAAAGGGTTAATGTCAATTTTATGTTTTCACTGCCAGGTCAACTTTTTTCTTTTCTTTTTTTCGAAGATCGCCAAAGTGCTGAGCGGCTAGCAAAGGTCGTTGAAAGTGCTTGTGTCTTATTGGCGGACTATAATGGCAGATTATCTGCAGAACTCGAAGACAGAGCCCATGTATGCAAGTTGCTCAGGGCCTTCCTTTTATTTCAAAAGAAAAAGGTGACAGATTGTGACCAGAGATTGGAGGTAAGCAGGTTAAACTAGACTTGTTTGCTCAACTGTTGTTGAGTAACTCAGTAGTGGTAATATTTACAATGCAGCCAGGTGATAAATTAGACATAAGCCCTGTTTACATGGTCAAAATTTAAGCGGGATCTGAGCCACATCTGACTTTAAGCGGGCTTAAAATGTTCGTGTAAACAGATCGGCGTAAATTAATCGCGATTAGTTTGCACGATCAGTTAATCGCGCTTAACTTGGCCGTGTAAACGCAACGGGATTGAAAAACGCTTGCTATTACAGTAATACGGTGTTATTAATACGATAAAATGCATTTTTTTTGCCCTGCTGTAGAAGCTTCCATCTCGATATTCTTCGTTCCTTTGTTTCTTTCTTTCTTTTAGCTATTACTCTTTCTCGTGTACTGATGTCTTCCGTTGTTCTTTGACGCACGCTACCCATACGAAGCTTCCAAAACCAAAAATATAGCTCGTCCGCCATGTTGAATAATGGTGTACGTGTTTTAGTAAGGGATTATTAAATGACGGTGTAAACGCACCAAGGACGCTTAACTTGAGCGTGCTTAAATTTTGGCCGTGTAAACACGGCTATAGTTTAACGCTACTCTGGCTTAAAGTTAAAGTTCATTACCCAACGTTTCGACACTCCGATCGAGTGTCTTCACAGGGGTGATCGTTGTGAAGACAGGTCCCATATTTATACTCTCAAATAGAACCGATGATATTATCTATCAACAAGCTAAAAATAGGCTTCTGGTATACCATCATCACAGTTTAATGGAAACGTGGGCGCTGTTGATATACCATGCCTTCAGGCATTGTCTTTGATGGTACCGCGGATTGATGGTGATTTTTGACTACACTCCATTGCACCGAGATGGTGGTCTATTACTAAAAATCTATTTGCATGTTTTGATACTTGATAGATAATATCATCGATAGTTCTGTATAAATATGGGACCCCTGATAAAGACACCAGATCTGAGTGTAGAAAACATTGGGCTATCAGGATCTAAATACTGTCATGTGTTACGCTCAATAAATTAAGTCACTTTACTTTAAAGGGTATTGGCAATAAAAATTAAGTTTATCTCATTTGAAGGAACTCGTCAAATGGTATAAGAAGACCTTTTACATTTTTTCTGTATCTGTTTTGGTTTTGGAAATATTTTGACTAAAGACAGCGTGCTGTCCGCCATCTCGGAATTATTTTCGATATGTAAAATTATGCATGTGACGACATAACCAGGGTAAAGTGAAATTTTATCTTGCCAACCTTATGACATTATGAGCTAGAAACTGGATTTTTTGTTGCGCTATTCCCATTTTAAATTGACCCACAACATTTAAAAAGCCTTCCGTGGAAATCTGGTCACCCACGGAGTAGTTTCATCAGGTTTACCCTGGTTGTGACGTCACCAATTTCCTAGTTAATTAGATCCATATTACAACAAGATGGTGGACAGCACGCTGTCTTTGGTCGAAATATTTCCAAAACCAAAACAAATACGGAAAAATTGTAAAAGGTCTTCTTATACCATTTGACGAGTTCTTTCAAATGAGACAAACTTTTTTATTGCCAATACCCTTTAAATGTTTCTACCTAAACTCTAGCATTCCTTTTCTTTATAGGAATACAAAGCCAAGCTAGAAAAAGTAGCATTAGTGCGAAAGGAACTGAAATCTCATCTGGACAACCTGCCTGACCTGAGTCTCCTGCCCGACGTTACAGGCGGGCTGGCCCCCTTACCGTCTGCAGGCGACCTCTTCGCGAGCTCGTACGGAAGGTAGTCGACGCCCGGAGTCGTAGAGACGTTCACGCTGAAACAATTCTAGAATATTTGACCACATACCAGAAGAATAACTATACAGACAAGTTTTTTATGGCTAATTTAACAAGATAAAGAACCCGTGGTTGTACTGTAAAAGCTGGATAGAACGACAACTGCTTGTCCATGTACATAGTATTAAGCATAGAGATCATATAAATACTAGAGGCGGCATCCTATCTTAATTTCAGCCAACCACGGGTAACCAATTGAACGCACCAATTGATGGATATTTGTTAAGTTTGTTTTGTTTATAACTCAGGCCAAGATAATAGTACGTTTTCCCATTTTTAAAATACTTTCTCTTAAGCTAGAAACTTGAAAGTTCTACCGCAAATCGCAAATAGCATTTTACAGTATCTTCTGTTTGATATGTTTCAAAGTTGTGCGTTATGTATTTTAAAAACAATATCCGAAATTCTACAACAGTTGTGAGAAGTCCATTATTATTACTTGACGAGCAATATATGGTGCGAACATTTTGGACATTTTAAAAAGTTACACACAACATAGAAACTTAAACTATACATCAAATGAAAGCTTATGAAATGCCTAACAACATACGTACACGATGTATTTCTACCATATATAGTTTGGACGTTATTAGCCATCTTCTTCCATAAACAAATGGCGGGATTACTATGATAATCAAAATTGTGAAACTTTGGCCTCGGGGCCTCGTTTTCATGAAGCGTGACGTAATTATCGAAAAGGTGTATTGACTGAAATATCATAAGTAATGGCGGCTGCCTTGTGGTTACCAAATTTTCCCGCCAATGCCCCCTCTAGTATTTATATGATCTCTATGGTATTAGGCCAAAACAAGGCATAAGGAAAGAAACTTTTTCTCATCACTTCAACATTATTGTGCAAGGGTTTTTGGTGAAGACCACTTTTTATAAAGACCACTCTCATACAGACCACCAAATTTAAATATTTTTATGAGCATATATTTTTTATGAGCATCTATTAAAGGGCGCTTTCCAATCAGCATTTGTACGATGACGAAAAATAGCATTGGGTGACTACAACTAGCAGAATGCTTTGCCAGTATCCGCCATTTATCAGCACTAGGTAGCTGTAGTCACTTGGCGCTATTTTACGTCATTGTGCAAATGGCTTATTTACAAGGGTTAGACCGGTCGGTCCGGCCAGAATGGACTTTTGATTAGGACCAAATTTTCCAGTCGGACCGTCCGGTTGAGTGAACACGATACGTTTGAGGGACCGACCATGTAAATGGAAAGCCCCACAAATGAGCCTCTCTGGCCTCGTTATGAAGCAAAGATTCGTCTGAATTACGGAAGCACATACGAGGCGAGAAAGGCTTATTAAGATGCACAGAAAAAATATTCAAATAAATTGCCCCTGCGATACTAGTGCAGCGCTCTGAGCACGGAGGGCCTGTTTCCATGAGCAGGGGCGCAACTAGGCGGGGGTGTTGCAACCCCTGCCCTTTTTTAACCCCTGCCCTTTTTGTGAGATCTCCAACACTAGGTTAGACATTAGATAAACAAATAATCGTCTGTTGTAGTAGGCAATACAATTCTCCCCGCAAATCTAGCGAGACTCAAGAGCCCTAGTTCGGCTTCAATCTCGTACCCAGTTTGTAATATGCTACACCAAGCCAGGTTTCGAATCTCATGGCGAAAATGAACCAATCATAGAGATAGAGTTGGATTTTGGCAACCTGTAGGGTATGTTGGTGTGATAATTTCTTCGTTTTTACAGTAAAATTTCAACTATACTCGCTGTAGAATTAGATGAAAAAGTTCGCTCAAATTGCTGCAAATGGTGTTTCCGAGGTTCTAGATTTCAAAAATTTCCGGGGAAGGGCCCCCAGACCCCCCTACAAATGCCGCACTTTTTGACACCGTACTATGGCACTGATTGTCGTTGTGGTTGTTGAGTGTTCTCGAAGAAGCATAACGAGGATATATAGTATCCCAAATTGTTTAGAATACTGAACGACTTTGCCATTTTTTTGCGTTCAACCCCTGCCCTCGAAATCTTCTAGTTGCGCCCCTGATGAGGTTATCTCGGGGGGTAGGGATAACTTGGGGCTAGGGTCAAAGTTAGCCGTGTTTCACAATTCACATGATAAAACGCATCTACCGAGTTGTCATTTAAGTGCAACAAGATCTTGTCTCTCGTTTGGGCAGTGTCACTACCATTGGGTCCAACTCCCGCATATCTTACGGTTACCCGAGATAGGCAAACGTTTGCCTTGGATGGGTCGCTACCATTGACCTATATATAACTGGACTGTGCGTCCCGTCCAAAAAGTGACCGAACAAAGATGACGGAATTAAGGGTCTTTTATCTCATGGTGGTGACCACTGACTGTAGTCTGCCCAATATGTTGACTTGACTGTAGGCTCAGCTGCGTCCGCAGGCCGAACATTTCAGTTATAAATGAATTTATGAAAAAAGGTCAGCGGTTACTACGATGGGAGAAAACACCACTTTGTTAAATGTTCTACGGTTTTTCGGGTGTTTCTCCGCCCCCTCGAAATGACGATGACTGGCCCTCACCCCTCGGTGAACGAGTTTCCCTTGAAATACACTACAAGTATAACATAGGTTTACTGGCCAAACGACGGCTTCGAAACCATACTTACATGTATTACTGCAGATACTTACGAAGCGAATGGCAACTTCTAATCGTATATGCAGCATAAAGTCATTCTAGATTGGCACTTTGGCCTTAAACTAAACTATATAAAAGGCACTGGGAAGAATAAATGCACAGCATATCACTCGTTCCGTAGATACTAAAATAAATATTCAACGACATTGGCAATATTAAGTTTGACGACATTGATAGAACTCGTGAAATAGTAAAGACCTTTTACAACTTTTTGCATTTCTTCGTTTTCGAGATATCTCAGTTTGATATGTAAATGCGTCAAAACTAGGGTAGCAAACTCAGTTATATCTCCAAGTTTGTTCAACAAAATCACTTGAAAAGTCCTCGTAACACTGAACATTTCATGTTGAGCAATCACGGAGGCAGTGGCATCGCCAAAGCTGGGAGAGTGGGAGAGGGAAAATGATGACGTCATCGTAATATGACGTCATCGGTACATGACGTCATAATTGTTGGTACCTCATGTTAATTCTACATAGATAATTGTGATTTTAAAATATATATTGTTGGTTTCTGGTTGTTTCCGGTAGTGCTAACCCAACACTACCTGTAACCTCCACATTAACCTTAATCCCCAAACATTCCTAAACCTAACCCAAATTAGCAAGGGAACCTAACACATGGTAGTCTCCAGAGCGAACTAACGCATGAAAAGATATGAAAAACACATTCACACACTTGCAAACTATTTGACTATTTCATACACCCCCACCCCCACCCCCCATGTTTCACCGGATTTGGAAGAATTTCAAAATTGGTCTTGAAGAGAACCACTGATCTCAAATAATAGACTCATTATACTGGATAGAGCATCCGGTGCTCGCTGTGAAGTCGGAATAAATTAGCGACGGCCATTTCAGGTGGGACCCACTTGGTTTTCATACAGCCACTATTAAGTTCTCCCATAGCGACAGATACATGTCACAAAAATTTAGCCGGTTTTCGTTAAAAATCCGATCATTTAAAGCGAAAACCAGAGGCAAAAACTATGATTCAGCAATATTGTGGGTCCCACCGGATATGGCCGCTGCGAGATTTTCAGCCTCACTTCCGACTTCAATTTTTGCCAGGCGCGAAACAATAGATGCTATATCCAGTATAATGAGTCTATTATTTGAGATCAGTGGGACGCGTCCCCCCCCCCCCCCCAGGCCACCCCTTAGCGACGCCACTGCACGGAGGTGTAAGTGATTTTGTAATGCATGACAATGCTATACCCTGGTTATGACAATGCTATACCCTTCATTTATTTAGTTCATGATCACCTCGGGTTTCTTTGATGTACTGCGGTTGTTTATTTATAATAATTACTCCCAACCACGCATAAATGAAGTTAATGCGTGCCCGGGCTAATATATATTAGCCCGGAGCAATTAATTTAATTTATGCGTGGTTGGGAAAATAAGGGTTAATCAATGGTCGCGAATGATAAAGGATTTAGCATCAATTATCATCTCAACCTTGGTAACAATATACACTTGTTGACTGGCGCCGAGGGAAACATCGATTTTTACGGACCCGAAGGCTTCAATGTCACCCGAGGACTTTAGCCCGAGGGTGACATTAAAGCCTAAGGGATCGTAAAACTCGATGTTTCCCGAGGCAAAAGTCAACAAGCGTTTTGTTATATACCAAAGACTTTTAAAATACAAAATACAGAACTGACTCGAAACGTGTAAAAGGGAAAAAGACTTTAATACCAAAACACTTTGACTTTGTCTTCGTATTTCAATTCAACTAAACAAATACACCAGACTCAACAAGTACAAAGAACAGCTTTAAATTTATCCAGGTTTTCTTCAGACCTTCTTTTAAGATATGTATAGATATTCTTTCTTTTGGAAAATGGACTATTTCGTACCAAACTAGCTCGAAACAAGCTCTTGTTTTCAAAATGTTCCAAAAAGTCCAAAGTTCTGAATCTGATGCAATAATCATTGTGTATTCACGTGAACAACGCATGTTTAAAGCTGACGTCAGAGGGAAACATTACACTGTTTCCTTCTTCATTGTTGACGTCAGAGGGAAACAGTGCAATGTTTCCCTCGGCAGAAAGAAACACTGAGTTTGTTGAACAACACGTGACCATGATTTGACCAATAGGATTTCATCTTTGGCAAACGAAAGTCTTTGGTATATAACAACAGAAGTTATTTACCCCCGGTTCAACTAACCTATACATATCAAGCAAATGCCAAATTAAAAATATCTCAAAAGTGAAGAATGATACATTGATACGGAAAGGTTATACCATTACAATTTCACGAGCTCTTTCAAATTAGACAAACTTAATTGATATTGCCAATGTCCTTGTACACTCGTTTTCAAAATTATGCGACCAGGCCGGACATGCGAGTTTTATGGCAATGGACCTTTTCACCAATAGCAGCGCCATCTTGAATTCGCAATGCATTGTGGTCTATCCAGGGTAATAAGCTGAATTAAAAGGGTGATTGCTTAGTGTTGAGACACAATGCGGTAATTTCTTTTTTGATGAACACTTTCATGGCAACAATGTCTAGATATGATCGTTGTCATATTGGTAAAAGCAATAATACCCGTACGTATAAGGATACAATTGTCATGAATCTATCGTTACACGTCCGAGAATTGTTGGTTTTACCAATATGACAATTATTATATTTAGATATTGTTGCCACGAAAGTATTTATAAAGAAAAAATTACCGTATTGTGTCTCAATACTACGCAATCGCCCTTTTAATGGAGCTTGCTAGCCTGGATAGACCATAATGCATTGCGAATCCAAGATGTGGCCCCAATTGGTGAAAAGGTCTATTCAAAATACTTCAATATACCTGTAACTTACTTTGTCACCGTATTCAACATTCCTATAGATATTTGGTTAAATAATTTTCCATTCGGTCAGCATTAACGTCCTCGTTTCATTGTATTCTGACTCAGTTGGTGTTGACGTCCGCCATTTTGTGACAAAAAAATCCTATAAAACTCACATTACGCTACATGCAGGTCGCGTAATTTTGAAAACGGGTATAAAGATACGAGACTATACGCATGCACAGCATGTTAGTTCTTGACGTCACTGAGTAACAGGAACCGCGTCGGTGTCTGTCGAGCAAGACTTAGCAGTATCCTTGAAAGGTCTGCGAAAAATATTTTCAACCTAAAATGTTTCAAAAACTGTATTTAGATATTTTGCACGCGTAACATATCTCTTATACGGAAAAGTCAGTAAAGCGTCGACAACTGCATTTTTTTTAACCAAGCAAGCACGAGTGTTCTTGAGCCGCGCACGGATTTATTTGAGGAACGTACGGGTATATTTAAGTCACGCACGGGAAGTTTTGAGCCACGCAGCGGAAGGGAGGAAGGAAGGACGCAGCGGAAGGAAGGACGCAGCGGAAGGAAGGACGCAGCGGAAGGAAGGAAGGAAGGAAGGAAGGAAGGAAGGAAGGAAGGAAGGAAGAAAGGAAGGAAGGAAGGAAGGAAGGAAGGAAGGAAGGAAGGAAGGAAGGAAGGAAGGAAGGAAGGAACGAAGGAAGGAAGGAACGAAGGAAGGAAGGAACGAAGGAAGGAAGGAAGGAAGGAAGGAAGGAAGGAAGGAAGGAAGGAAGGAAGGAAGGAAGGAAGGAAGGAAGGAAGGAAGGAAGGAAGGAAGGAAGGAAGGAAGGAAGGAAGGAAGGAAGGAAGGAAGGAAGAAGGTAGCTTTACGAGGTTTGAGCCACACGCTCTCGCAACACTAATCACTACACAATTCAGTCTAGACAGAAAATGGTATTAAACTCGCTCTTCTGGCCAACCTTGTACTCAGACTTGTCTTCTAGCCACTATAAGAATGATAATAAACTCGGTTCCAGACTGTTTTCATTCTTCTCAACATTCGGCCCTTCTGACTATACAAAAAGTGTTTACCTTTGTTTTGATTATGATTTCGCTCCAGTCCGCATCTTGTGTTAGGGCGAGATCATCTGGTCTTATCCACGAACTCGGAGACTGCCGCTGACCTAACAGAAACGCTCTACAGTAACATCCCTTCTGACAGATGGCACAGTCTCCAGAGCAATCGTCACCCCAGTCTTTGATGGGGCATGATAAACTTCGATAGATCTGCTTGAAACCTTCAAATAAAGAAAAAAAAACGATAAAAATGACATATCAGCGTTTGTGCGCGTGAACAAAATGTGCGTTCACCCCAGCGGACCAGAGTTGGCAAAAAGTTGTGGGTATGCGTTACCACGAGACGTTTGATGTCAACCCGCACCTTTTACCTAAAGTTCTCTCTCATATTTGAACTATATCGCTTCGCAGTACCTGTGTTACTAGCGAGGTAAAGTTCGACTTCCGATGCGAGTACCAATACTGAATACGGTTCTGATCATGCGCAGTAGGTAATTTAACAACGGCGTATGAGATTTCCGTAGTCAACAGTTCCGAAGTAGATCGAATTTCGGAAGTCAGTTTGAAGCGATGATGCAGACCGAACATAAGATCTGGCCGCTCTAATTTAAGAAGCCCTAAGGCGAGAAGAAGCTCTTCTTCGTCGTCTATGTCATCATCATATGCTTGCAGAAGTAAGACGCCTTCGAGTTTATATTACTCGCCCCATGTTTCACAGTTTCAGAATTCGCATTCGAATTAGCAAGCTTATTGCATGAATCGGAATTGGAAGCGAAAGTGTAGAATATTGGTATTCGCATCGAAGTCGGGTTTACTATATTACATCCTCGCTATAACAATGGTTGCAAAGGCGATTAATAAAATACTTCTGTGAAGCTTACCTTGTGCTGGAGGTGCTTCGGAGAAACTTCTCGTTAGAGATGGTCGACTTTCTAAGCTTTCCATATGTTGGACAATACTCTCAATTTTTCTTTTGGCCTTCCTATATGAACAGAGTAGATTTATTACCAACAATATCTTCATCAGAGAACAACTTTAACTCTTCCGTGACTAGAATGTCTTTTACATTTAATTGACAAGAAAGATAAAGATAATTTTTTTCTATGTCGCGTAACATGCGCTCAAAACTGATTTCTACAAAAACAAACGAAATTAATGTTTAATCAGTGCTTTGAAATCGGAGGAACAGTACTATGAAATAGAGCAAATTATATTACCGTTTCAGAGGTACTGAGTTTGAGAAATCAGTTCAAATACTCGACGTAGGACTTTACCGGGATTACAAAGTAACGTCCTCCGTAACATATTTGAACTCAAAGTCCGAGTGCTTTTTGAAAAGGCGAGCCTTTTTAATGCACGAGGGCTTTGTAATCCCGGTAAAGTCCGACGTCGAGTATTTAAACCGACTTCTCAAACTCCAAACTCCAAAGATACCTCTGAAACGTAATATAATTTGCCTTATTTCAAAGTCCCAAGACTTTGAAAACCTATTTTGCATTATTTCAAAGTACTAGTACTTTTCCTCCGATTTCAAAGCACTGATTGATTGGTTCATGAATTATTAATGAGTTTGAGAATGATAATTCATATTACACTCATAATTATAGAATTTTTTTATCGGTTGATGAGTCACGATTTAGGGGCATTTACTATTTTTAGAGTATATTGTTCCTATTGTATTCTATTGTGTTGCCTCGTTCTTTGAAAACCACTGCAGGTATTGTCTACCCCTAAATCATGACCGGTTTACGTCAATTCAGGGGGCCTTTACACGAGCCCGGGTTGAGTGCCAGGCCGGGTCAGCTCACCATCCCTGGTTATTCTTTTTTCGTGTTTACATGAACCCGCGTTGGCTGCTTTTTTTCCCAATCCGGGTCAGCTTTTCCCAACCCGGGTCAGCTTTTCTCAACTCTGGTCAGAGCAATTTTTATCGGCTGATTTTTATCGGACAATACCAAACTGGTTCGATATTGAAGTCTGGTTAAAAAGATTATTGCCCAGCAAACTATTCTTAAAAGAGGCATTGTTGAATTCCAACAACTATACTTCTGTCAACCTTCCTTGGTTTATTTCCTCTTACAGTAGTTCCAAACCAGTTTTCTTTTGTTACTTGCCACCAATCCCGTTCCCAGAGCCCACGTTCCCCACCCGGGAAACGAGAGACTCTGGGATAATCCGTTTCACATCGATATTTCATTGGCTAATAAACACAGTGAACTCTATATAACTCTTCTTCCGGATAACAAGAATCCTGTGATGGCGTGAACGGATTATCCCAGAGCCTCTCGTTTCCCGCCCACTGGGTAAGGGGAACGTGGGCTCTGGGAACGAGATTGACTTGCCACAAAAATGCCTCTTGTGACATCACATCCGTTGACTTTGACAACGAAAAACTTCAAGAAGACGAAATTTTCGGCTGACAAGATATATTGCAATTTTGCTCAGGAGAACCCAAAGATTACGAATATATAAAATCCCCACAGGTGAGATAGGCACTTTAAAGTGCCTATGAAGCGAAAATTATTATTGCTTAAATGAAAGAACTCTTAAAACTACAACGTAACTTCTTTTGCAGATCTTCGTTTAAGTGGTTCATTGTTGAGATATTTCAGTTTCCTTGATATGCAAATTAAACACTTTGACATCACGCGTGTATAATGAGTTATCGGAGAAAGTTCTATATCTTTGCTATTATCAAACGAAATCACTTCGAAGCCGATCCTGTGCGTCTATTTCGCATACAGCATTAGACATACAGATATTTTTGACATACATATTGATTTCGTTTGATAATAGCAAAGATACCGAATCTTCTCTGATAACTCATTATACACGTGTGATGTCAAAGTGTTTAATTTGCATATCAAAGAAACTGAAATATCTCAACAACGAAGCATGGAAACGAAGATCTGCAAAAGATGTTACTTTGTCGTTTTGAGAGTTCTTTCATTTAAGACAATAATAATTTTCGCGTCATAGGCACTTTAAACAATCATACAATAATCACCTGACGGCTTCTTCTGTTCCAATAACTTCAAATTCTTCTGTCTCTGCTAGACCTTCTCCTTCCTCCTTCACCTCAGTTTTCTCTTCAGTGTTTCTTTCGCCATCTAAAAATACATTGTTCTCTGTGTCAATGTCCGTTTTCCAAGTGTAGCCTTCTGAAAAGTAACCCACATCTGAAAATTTGCCATATTTAGGTCAGACGGCGGGGTTACCGGAAAGACAGACAAATAAACAAACAAACAACAAACAAACAAACAAACAAACAAACAAACAAACAAGCAAGCAAGCAAGCAAGCAAGCAAGCAAGCAAGCAAGCAAGCAAGCAAGCAAGCAAGCAAGCAAGCAAGCAAGCAAGCAAGCAAGCAAGCAAGCAAGCAAACAAACAAACAAACAAACAAACAAACAAACAAACAAACAAACAAACAAACAAACAAACAAACAAACAAACAAACAAACAAACAAACAAACAAACAAACAAACAAACAAACAAACAAACAAACAAACAAACAAACAAACAAACAAACAAACAAACAAACAAACAAACAGAGACAGACAGACAGCTAAATAAACAGCTAAACAAACAAACAAACAAACAAACAAACAAACAAACAAACAAACAAACAAACAAACAAACAAACAAACAAACAAACAAACAAACAAGCAAACAAGCAAACAAGCAAACAAGCAAACAAGCAAACAAGCAAACAAGCAAACAAGCAAACAAGCAAACAAGCAAACAAGCAAACAAGCAAACAAGCAAACAAGCAAACAAGCAAACAAGCAAACAAGCAAACAAGCAAACAAGCAAACAAGCAAACAAGCAAACAAGCAAACAAGCAAACAAGCAAACAAGCAAACAAGCAAACAAGCAAACAAGCAAACAAGCAAACAAGCAAACAAGCAAACAAGCAAACAAGCAAACAAGCAAACAAGCAAACAAGCAAACAAGCAAACAAGCAAACAAGCAAACAAGCAAACAAGCAAACAAGCAAACAAGCAAACAAGCAAACAAACAAACAAACAAACAAACAAACAAACAAACAAACAAACAAACAAACAAACAAACAAACAAACAAACAAACAAACAAACAAACAAACAAACAAACAAACAAACAAACAAACAAACAAACAGAGACAGACAGCTAAATAAACAGCTAAACAAACAAACAAACAAACAAACAAACAAACAAACAAACAAACAAACAAACAAACAAACAAACAAACAAACAAACAAACAAACAAACAAACAAACAAACAAACAAACAAACAAACAAACAAACAAACAAACAAACAAACAAACAAACAAACAAACAAACAAACAGAGACAGACAGCTAAATAAACAGCTAAACAAACAAACAAACAAACAAACAAACAAACAAACAAACAAACAAACAAACAAACAAACAAACAAACAAACAAACAAACAAACAAACAAACAAACAAACAAACAAACAAACAAACAAACAAACAAACAAACAAACAAACAAACAAACAGACAGAGCCAGCCAGCCAGACAAAACAGTCAACTAAAAAAACAAAAACAGAAAAAACAAGACAGACAAATAAATAAACAAACAAACAAACAAACAAACAAACAAACAAACAAACAAACAAACAAACAAACAAACAAACAAACAAACAAACAAACAAACAAACAAACAAACAAACAAACAAAACAAACAAACAGAGACAGACAGATAGCTAAACAAACAAACAAACAAACAAACAAACAAACAAACAAACAAACAAACAAACAAACAAACAAACAAACAAACAAACAAACAAACAAACAAACAAACAAACAAACAAACAAACAAACAAACAAACAAACAAACACAAACAAACAAAAAACAAACAAACAAACAAACAAACAAACAAACAAACAAACAAACAAACAAACAAACAAACAAACAAACAAACAAACAAACAAACAAACAAACAAACAAACAAACAAACAAACAAACAAACAAACAAACAAACAAACAAACAAACAAACAAACAAACAAACAAACAAACAAACAAACAAACAAACAGAGACAGCTAAAAAACAGCTAAACAAACAAACAAACAAACAAACAAACAAACAAACAAACAAACAAACAAACAAACAAACAAACAAACAAACAAACAAACAAACAAACAAACAAACAAACAAACAAACAAGCAAACAAGCAAACAAGCAAACAAGCAAACAAGCAAACAAGCAAACAAGCAAACAAGCAAACAAGCAAACAAGCAAACAAGCAAACAAGCAAACAAGCAAACAAGCAAACAAGCAAACAAGCAAACAAGCAAACAAGCAAACAAGCAAACAAGCAAACAAGCAAACAAGCAAACAAGCAAACAAGCAAACAAGCAAACAAGCAAACAAGCAAACAAGCAAACAAGCAAACAAGCAAACAAGCAAACAAGCAAACAAGCAAACAAGCAAACAAGCAAACAAGCAAACAAGCAAACAAGCAAACAAGCAAACAAGCAAACAAGCAAACAAGCAAACAAGCAAACAAGCAAACAAGCAAACAAGCAAACAAGCAAACAAACAAACAAACAAACAAACAAACAAACAAACAAACAAACAAACAAACAAACAAACAAACAAACAAACAAACAAACAAACAAACAAACAAACAAACAAACAAACAAACAAACAGAGACAGACAGCTAAATAAACAGCTAAACAAACAAACAAACAAACAAACAAACAAACAAACAAACAAACAAACAAACAAACAAACAAACAAACAAACAAACAAACAAACAAACAAACAGAGACAGACAGACAGCTAAATAAACAGCTAAACAAACAAACAAACAAACAAACAAACAAACAAACAAACAAACAAACAAACAAACAAACAAACAAACAAACAAACAAACAAACAAACAAACAAACAAGCAAACAAGCAAACAAGCAAACAAGCAAACAAGCAAACAAGCAAACAAGCAAACAAGCAAACAAGCAAACAAGCAAACAAGCAAACAAGCAAACAAGCAAACAAGCAAACAAGCAAACAAGCAAACAAGCAAACAAGCAAACAAGCAAACAATCAAACAAGCAAACAAGCAAACAAGCAAACAAGCAAACAAACAAGCAAACAAGCAAACAAGCAAACAAGCAAACAAGCAAACAAGCAAACAAGCAAACAAGCAAACAAGCAAACAAGCAAACAAGCAAACAAGCAAACAAGCAAACAAGCAAACAAGCAAACAAACAAACAAGCAAACAAGCAAACAAGCAAACAAGCAAACAAGCAAACAAGCAAACAAGCAAACAAGCAAACAAGCAAACAAGCAAACAAGCAAACAAGCAAACAAACAAACAAACAAACAAACAAACAAACAAACAAACAAACAAACAAACAAACAAACAAACAAACAAACAAACAAACAAACAAACAAACAAACAAACAAACAAACAAACAAACAAACAAACAAACAAACAAACAAACAAACAAACAAACAGAGACAGACAGCAAAATAAACAGCAAAACAAACAAACAAACAAACAAACAAACAAACAAACAAACAAACAAACAAACAAACAAACAAACAAACAAACAAACAAACAAACAAACAAACAAACAAACAAACAAACAAACAAACAAACAAACAAACAAGCAGAGACAGACAGCTAAATAAACAACAAACAAACAAACAAACAAACAAACAAACAAACAAACAAACAAACAAACAAACAAACAAACAAACAAACAAACAAACAAACAAACAAACAAACAAACAAACAAACAAACAAACAAACAAACAAACAAACAAACAAACAAACAAACAAACAAACAAACAAACAAACAAACAAACAAACAAACAAACAAACAAACAAACAGACAGAGCCAGCCAGCCAGACAAAACAGTCAACTAAAAAAACAAAAACAGAAAAAACAAGACAGACAAATAAATAAACAAACAAACAAACAAACAAACAAACAAACAAACAAACAAACAAACAAACAAACAAACAAACAAACAAACAAACAAACAAACAAACAAACAAACAAACAAACAAACAAACAAACAAACAAACAAACAAACAAACAAACAGAGACAGACAGATAGCTAAACAAACAAACAAACAAACAAACAAACAAACAAACAAACAAACAAACAAACAAACAAACAAACAAACAAACAAACAAACAAACAAACAAACAAACAAACAAACAAACAAACAAACAAACAAACAAACAAACAAACAAACAAACAAACAAACAAACAAACAAACAAACAAACAAACAAACAAACAAACAAACAAACAAACAAACAAATAGATGAAACAAACGGACAGACAGACAGACAAATAAACAAAGAAACCAAATGACAAACAGAACAGACAACGTATAATGAAGCATTGACATCTACTGTTACCTGTCGACGAAGATCGCATGAATGGAATGCCAAGAGAATTGTGTACAAGATTTTTTACAGAACTCATCGAACACAAAGGTCTTTGTGGAACAACAACTACACAACAAAAGACAGAAGAGACATAAGTCGACATATTCCGACATATTCATCTATTTGTTGCGAAAGTAGAGGCCACTAATAAAATCTGACGTAATTCGGTTTATACACCGGTGCGGTTTATATGTGAATGAATTAAACACTTTTTAGATATGGTCCAAAAATGGTTTTTTTCATACTTTAAAAAAATCTCACAATCTTACTGTAGACGTCGCGCTACGCATACGCTAATGCTATAAGGTGTTGCACTACATTATAAGATATTACGCTAAGTCATAAGACATTTATACGCTTACGAGTGAGATATTGCTCTTGCCACGAGAACATAAAATCCATATCTTTGAGCAACCGTGTGTTCTATTTATTATATGGACAATGAAATTATGCATGGAAGTGATGTTGATAAACTGAGTTTAATGCAAAAACGACAAACCGCTTGACCTAAAACTTTTAGAAAATACAAATGAAAAAGAAAACAGCTTCTTTGAATACGTCATTTTACGTGAAAAACTGAATTAAGAGAACTTACTGGCTCAAATTAACTTAATTGATTCGAAACTTACGGCAAAAGGCGTAAATTTCGACTTGTCGATATGTCACTCGCGAGCGTTACATACGAAATATGGATTCTACGAGTGTTTTAGTTGCTCATATAATAAAAACAGTTATTTTATTCTTACTATTTTTTCCTGATTTTCCAAATAGGAACCTGTCTTAATTTTTAGGCTCTGCAGGTTCTTATATAATGGGGGTTTAAATGTCAAATTTTAGCCTACAGGTTCTTAAGGTCTTCGTATAGGTCTTCAGGGTCATTTCTGTAAAGCTCTCTCAATTCGTCAGAATTTATGCCACAAAATAAAATAGATATCGTTAGAAAGCTATTAATTTGTAGAATACAATGGTGTTTTTGGTTTTGCGATAAACACAAACCGTTAATAGTTGTGAATTTTTTAATTAAAACCAGAGGGCTTCACTCGGGGCAACTCGAGTAAAAAACGTTTTATTTTGTTCAAAATCTTTTTTTTTGTACTTTGATTCCGAGATAAATTTCCAGGAAAACTGTGTCAGCGTTTTTTGATATGTCGAGTTTTGCCGATTTTATTGACGACCAAAGTTAAAAATGCTGTTTTTCAACCAACATTCGGACAAAATAAGTCATAAATTCGAAACCAGGCAATAAATAAAAAAATGCTGACACCGTTTTGCTGGACATTTATCTCGGAATCGAACTGCGAAAAAGTTTTTTTAACAAAATGAAACGCTTTGTTCTTAAGTCGGCCCGAGGGAAGCCCTCTGCTTTTAAAAAATTCACGACTATTAACGGTTTGTGTTTGTCGCGAAACCAAATACACCATTGTATTCTACAAATTAATAGCTTTCTAACGAGTCTGGCAGCCGAAAGCTCGAATTAAATTTAAATATTCGGTCAGAGAACGCTTGTCTTTTCATTTTGATATCTATTTTATTTTTGTGGCATAAATTCTGACGAATTGAGAGCGCTTTACAGAAATGAGCCTGAAAACCTTAACGAAGACCTTAATCGCTAGGTTCTTATATGTCGGTTTTTACTGTATAGAAACAGTAAAAAAAACAACTCTGAACTGCACCTTTATCTTTGATAAAATTGACTTTGGCTCCTGATTCCTCCTGGATTGATATGATTACAGTACCACGAGAACCAATAACTAAAGGAGCAAAAGCAAGACTTAACTGGGTGACACCTTCTTTATCTATATAGATGACATATACTCTATGATAAATATTTACTCATAAATGAAAAATATCTTACTTCTTCCGACATATTTCTTGGGAACTTCCACTATAATGGTTTTCTTCTCCAAGAACAAGCTAGAAATGAAAGAAGCATGAACTGTTTAACAAATAGATTCCATTTTGTCGTTGTCTGTTCAGTTATAGATGCACAGACGACGTCACAACGTGGTAAGAACAAAAAGGTGGCCCACGAGACGCAGTTGAGTCACTGATGTTCTTACCACGTTGTATGTCTTCTGTGCATCTATAACTGAACAGACAACAAAAAAATGGAATCTATTTGTTTTATACACTACAAAAATTGGTTTTTATCAAAACTCTTGCCGAATTTCGGGGCATGAAGAAGTCAGCTGACGTGATCATGTGTCTGTCCTCTAATAGAGCATGGTAACCAGGATATTGTATAAAACTATATATATTGAATTGAGTTGGTTTACTCTAACCAAGGTTTGTAAAAGGACATAAACCACATCGAAGCAGGATTTCTATTGAATAGAAATTAGGCCCATCTACAACGGCAAAAGCCAAGCAAGTAAGGAGAGCCAGGAGAATGCTCCTTAAAGGAATACTCCAGGCCCAAAACAAGTCTTGTTCAAATGAAAGACTTATGTGACCATACCTCCGAATGGCTATTACTTTCCTTCAAATATTTTTAGTTTTGGAGAAATTTGACTTTGTTTGCCGTATTTTCCATATACTGTGAGCCGCCATATATTGTTGCTTGATTGCGGGCGAAAGCGGTCGCTCCCAATAGTATTTCGACGTCATTGAGTGATTGAAACAGTTTTCTCTTTTGTTATGATTTGTTTCTATTACTCAGTGACGTCAAAATACTATTGGGAGCGACCGCTTTCGCCCGCAATCAAGCAACAACGGCGGCTCACAGTATATGGCAAACAAAGTCAAATTTCTCCCAAACTAAAAATGTCTGAAGGAAACTAATAGCCATTCGGAGGTAAGGTCACATAGGTCTTTTATTTGAACAAGACTTGTTTTGGGCCTGGAGTTTCCCTTTAAAACTGAATTTGGCTGGTTTTGAGTGATAGGTGTCCGAAGTGTATTTCACTGTATTGCATTACATTGTATTGCGTTGTCCGTAATTTGTCCGAAATGCTAAACCCTCACATAACACCGCTGCCAAACGTTTGCGCATGCGTGAATTCGCTGAGTAAACATTACAAGAGACGTGGGAACTAGCCGTGGTGACAACAACCAGACAGTGAAGACTAAGTAAGACTCGACTATTCATTTGTGTTTTAAAAAAAGGGTAAAGAAAATTACGAAGGGGTAAATTCAGAATATGTTACAATATTGACAAGGAAGCCATGCACAAATTACCTACCTTATCTTTTTGGTAGTATGCTTATAATTTTAACTTTTGTGTCGGACTCTCGGACCAGTTCAAATATTTCAGTGTTTTTCCGCTCTTTTTCCGAGGACGAGCTCGGACGTCGCACATACGCAAAACGTTTGGCAGCGGTGTTCCCTCACATAGCAAGACACAATCTCGTACCCACAGCCTTTTCCGCGCACAAACGAAGGCTCTGGACTCCAAGAAGTGTTTTGATTGGCTAGCTGGAGGCGGCTTCTTTTCAAGTGGCAACAGGTTTTTCTGTTTCCGACGATGGATTATCCCAGGGCTTTCGTTTGTGCGCAGCAAAGGCTCTGGGTACGAGATTGAGCAAGACATTGGTATGTTTGATACACGTCCAGTCTCTGTCCAAATTCAATCCACGTCCGCTAATGTGCATGTTTGACACATCACATGCATCAAACAAAATACAGTATGTGCTCTCAGACCCCGTTCACACGAGTCCGGAGCGAATTGAAAACGGCGCTAAAAAGTCACAAAACGCCGTTGCGTTCACACGGCACCGGATCGAAATTGTGTGAAAACGGCGCTCCAACCGAAGCGTTTTGAAAACGATTTCTAGACGGAGCGAGATGAAAATGGAACCCTTGGCGGTGTCGTGTGAACACAAGATCCGGCACTTTTTCGCTCCGCTTTAGTACCCAATTCCTAAATTTTCAGCTCCTAACCAAACGGCTGGTGTATTTTTCAGCGATGGAAAAGTTTATTTGTCTTCTCGACTTCGGAAAGCTTCTGCAAGAACTTGTGCTGCTGTTTGAGCAATTACAACATTATTACAACAACGACTAGCCAGTGTAAATAGGAGAAGATTAAGTCAATAAGGAGAGTTCCTAACAGAAAGACTAAAATTGTAAACCTAGAATGCACTATACACTTGGTGGGATAATATTCTTTGAATTGCTCCTCGTTTCCATTTACTTTTGACGAGATATGGCTATTTAAACAGTGCACAGCATTGAAATACTGGATGTACACCACAAGGTTCCGGTGTCGTGTGAACACCCTCAAAGCGTCGTTAAATTATGACGGATTCGTGTGAACGTAACCACATTTCACCGTTTATTTTCTATACCGGACTCGTGTGAACGCAGCCTCAAATTATGTAGAAACCAGCAGTACCTTCTATTGTCAGTAGTATTATCATTGGAGCTGGTTTCATTCCATATTGAGGCATTGTCTGCTAGAGAAAAAAACCCAAAAGTATATAACTTCATTACCACTGGCAACTTAGGTATCAGAAGGAAAAAAACATAAAGGTTATAAATTATTACCTTGACTGATATCTTCTTGAAGGGTTCCTTCAGCACCAGTTTCACCTAGAGTAAAAAATTTGGCAATGATAGAAACATGTAATTGTACTGTATGCACTGAACTGATTAAAATAGGAGAACTGAGTAATGTAAAAAAATTTAAAAATTAATTAAATTTAAATACAAATTAAATTTGTCAGTGACTGCCACAATATAATAGGGATTTTTGTTTTCAAAATAGTAATGAGATGATGCCAAAGTAGTGGTAATGAGATGATGCCAAAGTAGTCATCATTATCTATACAATATTTATTTGCTGGAGCGACATGACCCAATTCTTCCATTAATGGTGTGTTTGAACAACATGTTCCATATTGCATGAGATTTCCCACAAAAATTCTCAGGTAGTTTATCTTGCCAAAAGAGAAAGAAAGCCAAAATGCCTACATAGACGTCATCTCATTACCATACTAGAAATGCGAATCGCCAAAAAACATTGAAGAATAGCTCCAATCAGAAAAATATTTCACTGAACAACTGTTTGCTATGTAGAACGTATTCAGATGATTAAAAAATTGGGTTTATATGCATTTTAAAAGATGTTATGCTAAGTCATACAACAACAACTTTGCAACAACATTGAAAAATCCAGAAAGAAAAAAAAGGTTGTTTTTTCAAGCACATGACAACTCACCAGGAGGAACAATCTCGTTTGAAGTTTCTTCGACAATCTCATTCTGAGGTTCTTGGTCAATTTCATTCTGAGATTCTTCAACAACCTCATTCTGGAATTCTTCCACAGTCTTACAGCAACGTTCTTGGACAATATCATTTACATCTTCTTGTTTTGAGTTGGGATGTTCTGTGGAACATGAAACTAGTTCAACATCGTTCACATCATCCAGCTTACAATTGTCATCTTCAATGCCTAATGGTGGACTAGTCTCTCTGTCTTCAGTTTCAAAAACTTCTTCAAACACGTCACTCAAGGAATCACAGACATCGCCACTAGATGAGGTTGAGCCCTGCTCATCCTTCTCCAAACTGTCAGTACTGCTTAATCTTCGTTTCAAAAAATCAGCAGCAGATCGACCAGGCTTCACGGTTAGTGACGTTTTCCGTCTCGAAGGAAGGTGACCAAGAAATGACATTACTTCTTTCTTCCTTAATTCCAAAAACTAGGGGAAAAAATACCAAAATGTATATGGAAACAAATCGAAATATAGTAACTAGTAAGGTTTGAGTACCTAGTTTCCAACGTTTCAAGCGAAGGCCCGTCTCATTTCTCTCTGACGAAGGGCTTCACTCGAAATATTAGGAACTACGTTCAATAATTCTGGGGAAAATCCCTTATTAAAACCTTAATAAAAACCTCAAACCTAAACCTTATTTCGATTTGTATTTCAACACTGCCTACACAGCACACTACTTTTATTTCACTGTACTGTATATGGACAATGTATCAGTCAATTCCAACTGTGCCCATCCCCTCACCACCCCTGGGCATTCACTATTTTTGCTAATCCCGAAGGTAGGGCTATCGCCAGAAGCACATAACCCGAGGGTCAGGATTCGGAACATTCACACTTGCTATGAACTGTGAGAAAGTATGTCTAATTCACACCACAGGCAGCCCAAGCTCAAGTTGTGGTGGGCACTGTGCAGGCATTTGAAATATAAGGTTTCAAACTTCCAAGTAAATCCAACATTAAATGAGCTAAAATACGACAAATTTTTCAGTAAAATAGCGTTACCTTGAGTTCATGATGTGTTGTCTTCTATTTGTGTGCTTCTTGAGTTGATTTGAAGCGATTTATCTGTGTTTTCATTTGGGGTTTAGACCTGAATTTGTTGCCTGGGGGAGGGGCCTTGGCACACTGTGTCTTTCCCTGGGAAGGGAACATGGTCAATTTTATCTCCAAAATGTCTAATTGGCACAATTGGAATTGACTGATACATAACTAGTGAGACATCCCTTTCTCCAAGGGACTTCTGAAAAAACTTAATAGTGAGGAAGGGGTCTGACAGCAAGCACCAAAGGTGAAAGAATTCTGCGGAGTGTGAAGTCATGTCCCCAGGAAATTTCTAAATTTTTAATTATTACTGTGAGTATGGAATTTCAATATTTGGAAAAGGTTGTTTTGAGCAAGGTTTTACAAGAAACACAATAAAATTCCCAGAACATTTTAAAATGTGGAGTTTTGAAATGTCATTTCCTGCATATTGAAGGGTAATTTACAACATTCCGATTTGGGTATTATACTGGTATGGGTATAATTTATGATTTTTTGCACACCCAAACTAGAGATGAGCCGATTAATCAGAAACTAATCGGCAAAGCCGATTAATCAGCCAATTTAAAATAATTGGTTATCGGCCGATTATTTTGAATAATCGACAAAATAATCGGTGCATGTCTCAAATAAAGCTTTTCATGAACGATGCAAACACACACTCACTCCACAAGTCCGTAACAACATAACCCAAACACAATAGTCCTTATTTCACAATGATTACAGAGCGTTTCACATAACTCTGCAACAGGAAGAGTTACGCAGTCAGACGTTTGCCACAAAGTTTACAAACTCCGCAAATTCGTTACATATTTTCAACAAAGTTGCAATGTTGTCGCCAACTTCGGAAACAATGAACCAGAACTTCGGAACTCTAGTTTGTCAAAAGATTTGTGAAACGCTTTTAAAAGTTTAAATTTTATAACCAAGACGAGATGGCAAAGGATCTTTACCAGTTGAGGTAGTCATGACCAAGAACATCTCAACACAGGAAAAGAGCCACAGCACTGAACTTCATCAAGACCTATGGTCTTGCTTCGACGAGATTGTTGGGTCAAGCGACAGCACTTCCAATGCCAGTCACAAAGTAGAAGAAGAGATCAACGCCTTTCTCACCTGCTACAGCCATTGCAAGCATGCCCTTACGTTTGGTGGCAAGGCTGAAGCAAAGAAACTTGTTTATCCCAACTTGTTTAAAGTTGTGCAGAAGTATCTGAGCCCTCCCTATTCAAGTGTTTATTCAAAGCGTGTGTTTAGCAAGATAAACATTTCCACAGATAAACGAAACAGGCTAGCACCATAATTATAAAGTGGATAATATTTTGTTTTTACATCACAATTTGCCAAATACTAATACTGTAGCGCATACCGATTTATAAAACTGAAAGTCAGACAAACAAAACGAAATTGATTCTCAAAACACGCAAAACTAATCATCACGAAACATTTGTTATATTTCACCAATCTTGTTGCAATTTAGCAATCCCTACAACATTGCAAAGGGACTGGTAACCAACAACGTAGCACTAAATTGGCCGATTATTACTCGGGCTACCTATGGTAGAACGAGTCTAGGTTTCGGCTCCGTTTTTCATTTTGTCAATGTTTCGAATTGGCAATCATTACGTCATCCCGTCAGGCTTTGCGAAACTGAGGCGTGCTATAATGCTAATCTTCATGAGTTCTTTCTTGGTTTACCGGATGTGCTTGGAACTGTTCACTGAAATATACTTAATTCTTGATCAGTAATGTCACTGGCAAGTATCCTGATCTTATTTATATACGCTCACAATTCTTACAATTGCACCGATGGCGGTAGACGGGCCGTAGACACACACTAGGTTACCCGGACTACCCCGCTTCGCCGAGATCGTGCGTTTGTTACTATTTAATATTTTAATTTCTTGTTAATTTTCATCTTGCGTTTATATGAGAACCGAGGCAGTCCGCCAGCGGCCTAGCCGAGATGTCGCTTTGTGCAACTGGGATCTCGGTTATCGGGCTGGAACGTCAGAGCTCCATATACGCGACAATGTTTGTCTATACAAGGTCTTTCTGGACAATGTTGTATTTCACAAGTTCTCTTTGCTCGTGTGTAAATTACAGTTATGACTTATGAAAGAGATTCACACTTTAGCGGACAGAAGGCCCTGCGGAATCGACGCTTTTATACCAGAACCGAAGCTGGAGCAGAAAAACCTGAGTTTTAATACACACCTTTAGACAGCCTTTACAAGTCATCTGTTGTCATCTTATTATAATATCTCTCCTGATTCGGGTTTATCTTTCCTAAACTCATTATTGTAGGCTTCGAAAAACAGCAAAGCAGCTGGTTATAATCGCTGCCTGTAATTTACCAATACGACATTGCCCGTTGAAAGCCATATTGCCCATTGCTTTGTTTACAATTTACATGCATTTCTCCACGGGGGGTGTGGGGTGGGGGGAGTTACGGGGGGGGGATTGCAGCTTGTTTGGCAATATAGAAGACCTCGCTCGGTTTGTCAAAAATTTTGCACTGTTTCGCACGGCAGGTTTTCTATATGTGCAAGGGGGCAACGCCAAGGCTGCAGAAATCAGTAGCCCGAGTGAACGCCTAAGCAGGCGTCTTGTTTGCATTAATCAGCCACCAAATAATCGGCTTCAGTAATCGGCAATTTTCGTGATCGGCTCATCTCTAACCCAAACAGGCCAAACCAGTGTATCAGCATCTTAAACCCCCTCAATATGGCCCAGAAAATACTTATATTATATATACCCAATTCTCTCCTGGCATTACCACCTTATTATATATACAGAACTCGCGATCAAGCTCTCGGCAACGGCCTCCGTGGCTCAGTGGTCAGAGCATTGCACTAGAATCGCAAGGTCGTGGGTTCAATTCCTGCCGGAGGGCCTGTGTAGTTGCATTTTTCGCAACTGCTCCCGGTTTGGTCTTAAAATGTATATATTCTACACTCGAATTTTCCTTCACCCTAAATCCTTACAATATATTATCTTATGTTGTCTTACTATGATTGTCTTGTTTTTGAATAAAAAAAAACCCAAAAAAACAAATGCTTAAAGTATGTTACAGTATGGTAAAATAACACAAAATCTTGTCTGTATATAAGCCTTCCCCCCCCCTCTATGTATATAAGCCCACTCCATTCTTTTTGTAAAAATTAAAGCACTGACGGGGTGGGCGCTTACCTGGTCAACTACAGTAATCATTAATTCAAAGGTTCACAATAGAGTATATGGAGTGTCCTGTATCCACCTCTATTAACCCCCCCCCCCTTTTGCTGATCCCCTGTTATACAAAATTTTCATCTTTGTTAACAGTAGAGTATCATTTGTGAGAGTCACTCAAATTTGAAATCACAGTTTTACAACTAAATCTCAACTGACCTCCTTGTATTCTTCTTTATAAAATGCCACTGACTGCATGGTCCAGTTGTTTCTCCGCTGTTCCACAATACCCATTAGACGTAGTCTGTTGTAATATCTTGTATTCACACCAGTACCTATAATATTTGCATGAACTGCTCTCCAAAAAAACGTGAAGTTATTCTTGTAAAGCTCCTCAAGTTCTGCTCCGACAATCTCAAGTATATCACAGACAAAATTTACAAAAAATACATTATCCCAGAGTTCTCTGTACACATATGGCCAAACACTTCGCCCAATCTCCAACAATAATTTACGTACAGGGGATTTTCCAGAATGTCTTTTACACAGCGTGCATAGTAAACAAACAAGATCAGCATCCAATGAACTGAGATTTTCGATTGTACCCATTCTCATAAGTAACTGAAAACACTCTTCTTCTAGTTGATAAAACATTCTTAGCTTTGGGTTAGAGATTTTGTCATCCAATTTATCCATGGCTTCCATGATGATGGCTCTATCTTGGTAACGATCAAGAAATGCCATAACACAAAAAGTTCTGAAAATCTTCGTGGATTCTTTTTCACCTGTTATCAGCTCAGCTATCTTTCCAATCTTGGTAGAGTAACTCTCACCAGCAAGGCTTCCACCTTTATCATAGATATCCATGAGGCTTGATAGACATTGCTTGTCATAAAGAAATGCACTGAGACATTTCTCTTCCACGACAACTGAACATTTCTCGAGTTGTTGCTTACCAACTGGACGAGCCATCTGAGACAAAGCTTGTCTGGTTGCCAAAGCCATTCTACGAGAAAAAAATAGTAGGTTACCATATATACCTTCATATACAGTACAATAAATATATAATATGTAATAGATAAAGCATAAGCGGCCGATCTGTATGGGGATTTACAGTACAAGATGCTAAGTGTACGTACAAAAAACTGAAAATTTTGTCCACTGACTCTTGACATTGCTTGTTTCAAAATCGAACAGAATTATACATAAATTTAGCACAACATTGACTTGTAGCAGTTAAGAGGTCTTGCTCGACATAAGACAGAATCTGGGTATGTTTTAAATATAGCACTAACTAGTAAACAAGTCGTCGGATGAAACAAATGAATACATAATTTACCCACTTTCTACAATTTTCCCAATACAATATACTTCTCAGATATCAAAAGCAGTAATGGAATAAAAGGAAACCAGCATATAAATTTGGGGAAGAAGGCAAATTTTCAGTTTATAGTCAATCAAACATTCGCTATCAATTTGACTCCAATGCAGCTTCTTCGTACCGTCACTTCGTCTTTGATATTTATACGCCTTCGTGGCTAAAATGTCTTCTTTCACCTATCAGAAGAACATCAGTGTCTCCACTAATTGGACAACATAGTTTAAAACTCTGGTTCACCAACAGATTGTTAGTAAATCTTGAAGATATCTTGGTCATCATACCTTCTCCACATTTTCAAAATTTCACCATAGAAAGTGTAGTCAGCTATACTAACTCTACCAAATCTGCCTTAAGAGTATGCAATCAAAAAGTAACACACAGTGAAGGACTAAATCTGATGTGATATACGAAAATCCTGACTTCACTTTTGAAACGTGATGACTGAAGTTAGCATTTCTGATATGGAGAATGGAGTTCACTAGTAACTTACTGGTTGTTGTTACTGACAAAAAAATATTTTTTGAGTATGAGTCACTAGCAACAGATAAACACACTTAAAAAATAGAAATACATGTATGCATCCCTCAGGCATCATCCAAATTTTGTTGGTTTTTGTTGTGATGGGAACTGTGAAACTTAACCTATTAATTCAAGTAACCCTACATAATGAAGTGTATAATACTTAGTGTATTGGCTTACTGGCTAGGAAAGGGAAGCAGGGACAGGCCTCGGATTTGGGAAAAGAAAAGGCAAGGCCAGTTTGGCCTTGAATGTTACAATGTTTTTCAGGGCATCAAGGCCAGTTTGAAACTTTCATTCAGTTGCTATTTGAAGCACCTCACCATACACTGATACAGCAAGATTTAAAAAGTACATGTATAGTCAAATACCATTTCCGGAGCCTGCGATCCTTCTGTCCTACAGAATGTTCACGGTTACTTGAAGTACAGGCCACCCTAGCGCTTGGTGCTAGTACCCAAAAGGATTGCAGGCTCTGTGGAGATTGTTGAATTTAACCAACTATTATTATTATTAACAGAAAGACTGACAGAGCAGGTGAATTTAAATACTGCAGATATTTCAGCAGAGTTTTAGGTTTTATTGTCAATTTTACTAATTATACACTTTGTATTACAAAGCTTAAGTACTGTTGAAGGCAGGCCACTACTGGCCGTGGATTTCAGTATATTTTGAGAGCATAGCAGCCAACAAGCAGGGCATCGACAGCCAGTGGCCGCCAGTGCCGCCACTAAATTCGAGGTCTGCGGGGAGACTAGTAACCTCAAGGCCCATTTACACAATGCTTGATTTTTGGTATGGAACAGTTAAATTGTTACCCGTACCAATTTTATCCGTGCTCGGACCTTGTAAATAAATAGGTAGTCCGAGCATGGGTAAAATTGGTATGGGTACCATTTTTATGCGAGCCGTACCAAAAATTGAGGGTAGTGTAAATGGGGCTTCAGTCACCCCCCTGTATCCACCCCTGATATACAATAAAAAATCCATATTAATGTCCTAAAAAAGATTATATTGCGAGTATTTTTATTGTATGTTCATCCCTTTAGAATTCTGTAAAAGGGTTATACATGTAATTACAAAATGCAGGAAATGCCATTTCCAAGTCCCGATTTCAAAATTTCCTGGGGGAGCATGCCCTGGAAACCCTAGAAATTTATCACACCTTTGCTGCTCACCTCACCACCTTAATATAAAGTCACCCACCCACCCCTGGGAAAATCCTGTATCCACCCCCATGTGTGCATTTTCAGGCTAAAAAATTTATAAATATAAAACGAATATGCTGCCTGTTTCGCTTTTATAGTTCACGTCATGGTACTAAATGAAGTAGAAACGTAATTTACATTGCCCTAAACACAACTATAGGTCTTCCCCAATCATACAATGCTACTACGGACATAAATATAACTTGTAGCGATTTGATCTTACAGAAGATAAACAAGGACTCGTCTTTTCAAAACAGCCGCAAGGACACACGCCAAAGCCACACGCAATACCTACGAAATGCTCTAAATACTATAAAAGGAAACCTTTTCTTGTTTAAAATAGACTTTTAATCAATTTGAGCTCTTATTTGAGAAGCGGATATCCCAAATATCATGAACGTGTTGCACTAAAATGCAATGCTTTTCATATCGAATGAAAACACAAACTGTTCCATTTAACTCGTTAGTAATAAAGCTGATTTAACAAAGCGTTTTTCTAAACATCTTGTTAACGAGAAAACTGATTAAAATCGAGGAAGCGAAGGCTTGGTTGGAGAATATAAACAAGAAATGCCAGACATTTTATATACCAAATGTTTCATTTCGAGGTAAATAAAATAGCATTTTACGAAGCCCTGGTATGATAATCGCGCACAAAATACAAAAAGACTAAACAATATTAATACGACTACATCTCAAGAGGTCGACTAACCTGAATTTGACAAGAAGTTCCTTGATAAAAGCGTTTATCCTAGCCTGTGTACAGCCGCTCTCCCGTGAGAAGAAAATTTTGGGGAGAGAGCGTCTGTGAGTTCGAGGCGATAATCGTGTTCCAGGTCACGTGGATTTTAAGTAAATTATAATAATTATTGAATAACTTCATAATACTTTCAAAGTTTCTTTATTATATGTCGTGAAGAAACTAACAAATTAAAAACTGTATTTGATCAAAAAGACGTGTGTGCGAGAACGAGAGTCTTTGAACAGCGTATACTATAAACCAAAGGTCAGACTTCACGACCACGGTCAAGTACAATTTCATGTGTGTGGCTTCAAAAACATAGCGTTTTGTCCACACTGTCCGATTGACTGACTGTATCATATTCATAAATGTCGTTGTATGTTTTAATTCCAGTATCACAATTGTCAATTCAGATGTGCCATGATTAATAATAACAACCAACTCCTATAAATGTCGAAAATTAGGTATTTTTAAATCGTAGTCTTACCGACGATAGATTGTCCGTTGGAAATACTATTTCAGTTATACAATCAATCTGAATCTGTAATATTTGAAGTTGCTTGGCTTCAGTATCAGCGGCCGAGTTTTACCGCGCGTTGCAATTTGCATGGCACCCAGCTGTTAAGAGAAGCGCCATGTTTTCATTTTCAAGTGAGTATGAAAAAGTATGTGTTTCAACATGTGACAGGTGTGTTGTTAAACCTCGGCGTTGGTCGCCCGTTTGTCGTTAGTGAATGTAAGCTTTCGCTTAAAGCTCTCTCATTCTTAAAACTCGATTCATGCGTTGCTTTCGACTAGTTCGACAGTTTTCCTCGGTCGAAAATTCCAAACCTTTAGCATGTAACGCTTTATTGCCACCCAAATTCTTTTCGTCCCACAAATCATTCTGGAGGATTACAAAGTACGGCATGTTGAAAATGATCTTCATGGGGCGCACGAGCCGTGAAATTGTTGGGTATTGAGGGATATTGTAGGATAGAAAAAGTAATTATACCGACGTGTTGGACAAATAAAATCAGTTTAGACGTCGCATTTCCGTCAAATAAAATAGGTCGCATTAAATGCGACGAATTAAATGGGACGGAACTCCGACGCGTCTAAACCCCGCCAAACATTGGGAAACTTTGCATGTCAACATAGTATTTATAACAGCGTGTGCTGTTAGGGCGTTGCCTCTCACCAATAGTTAAGCTCGGTCGGATGGGGTTAGTACTTGGATGGGTGACCGTTTGGGAATAACCCCGTCCTCCGCTATGAAGAGTGGTTTATGTCAAAAATGTCATTCGATCATTCATCGCTTTATCGGGCTATGTTTCATTTCGTCGGGCTATTTTTCATTTCGTCGGGCTATATATCTTTATTTTATCGGGCTATTTTCCATAGGCTATATATCTTCGTTTTATCGGGCTATGTATATTCATTTTATCGGGCTATTTTTCGTAGGCTATATATCTTCGTTTTATCGGGCTATTTTTCGTAGGCTATATATCTTCATTTTATCGGGCTATGTATCTTCATTTTATCGGGCTATTTTAATTTTCATTGGCTATATCTTCGTTTTATCGGGCCATTTTTCATTGGCTATATCTTCGTTTTATCGGGCTATTTTTCGTAGGCTATATATCTATGGGGCGCCGTTTGTAAAAAAATTATTTAGCGTTTATTTTGTATATTTTAATGTTATTTAGCTCCTCATGGCTTGTCATTTATAAATAACATTTGTTATTTATTAAATAACATTTGCGATTTATTAAATAACATTGCGATTTAATAAATAACATTGCGATTTAATAAATAACATTGCGATTTATTAAATAACATTGCGATTTATTAAATAACATTGCGATTTATTAAATAACATTACGATTTATTAAATAACATTGCGATTTATTAAATAACATTGCGATTTAATAAATAACATTGCGATTTAATAAATAACATTGCGATTTATTAAATAACATTACGATTTATTAAATAACATTGCGATTTATTAAATAACATTGCGATTTAATAAATAACATTGCGATTTAATAAATAACATTGCGATTTATTAAATAACATTGCGAGTTATTAAATAACATTGCGATTTATTAAATAACATTGCGATTTAATACATAGCCCGATAAAACGAAGATTTTTAGCCTATGAAAAATAGCCCGATAAAACGAAGATATCAGTATAGCCTACGAAAAATAGCCCGATAAAACGAAGATATATAGCCCGATGAAAAATAGCCCGATAAAACGAAGATATATAGCCTACGAAAAATAGACCGATAAAACGAAGCTATATAGCCTATGGAAAATAGCCCGATAAAACGATGATACATAGCCCGACGAAATGAAAAGTAGCCCGATAAAATGAAGATACATAGCCCGACAAAATGAAAAATAGCCCGATAAAATGAAGATACATAGCCCGACGAAATGAAAAATAGCCCGATAAAATGAAGATACATAGCCCGACGAAATGAAAAATAGCCCGATAAAATGAAGATACATAGCCCGACGAAATGAAAAATAGCCCGATAAAATGAAGATACATAGCCCGACGAAATGAAAAATAGCCCGATAAAATGAAGATACATAGCCCGACGAAATGAAAAATAGCCCGACAAAATAAAGATATATAGCCCGACTATGAATGATCGAATGGCATTTTTGACATAAACCACTCTTCATACTCCGCTAGCCTGCGAGCTCCGCCAGCTTGGGACTTATGTGAGTAGAGTTTAGTTGGTCTCTCCTGTGCTCCGAGGGTTTTTCGCCGGGTTCTCCGGTTTTCCTCCCTCCGTAAAATCAACACCTAGGTCTTAGTTGTCTACACATAAGAGTTTGGTGTCAATTGGGACGAAAGTTCTGTTCCTCTCTCCTGCCACACGTTAAGTGGCAAATTTAATAAATTCAAATTCAAAATTCAAATACTCGCATGTGCAGTAGATACAAAAATAAATAGCAAATATTTAATTTTAACATTTTTGCATCTCATCAGTTTGTTTAATTACCTTACCTTCCAAATCATGGCTTTTGGCATATATAATGCTATTATAAGCCCTATTTTTCTTTATGCCCGAAGCGTCAAAACTAATCTCGGCCGTTTACATACACCTTTTCAGTCAGTGCTCTGATACAAAATGTAGTGATGCATGTGGCTTACAGCGTCAAATATTAAATTACTGCTTAATGAATAGTTTGCGCGAGACAAAGAGATTACTTCATTTAAATGCTTGCGAACGATTTTTATTCACGAGTTGTGAAGTATCATAAAATGAACGAGCGAGGTACGAGCGAGTGAGTTTTCTTATAATTCACAACGGGTGTATAAAAATCGTACAAAGCATTTACCATGACGTTATTTGTTTATTTCATAGGTATTGAGATTTCTTAAGAAAGACAAGCGAAAGAGGATTGTTTTTTAGCCCAGAGCCAGAGGAAACATAAACAAGTTTACTGTGATCTCGAAAACCAAATCATGAATAGTTCTTGCCGTTATTTTATCTTTGAAAAATCTTTCGGTAAAAACTGGTCAAATTCTACCTCGTAGAGAAATCGGTTCGCATATTGGCTCAGTTTTGGCACGAACTTTGACCAGAAACTCCGACAAAATAGTGCTCGAGCCGTCTGTTGCTATCATTATCTCCATGTTTCTGTTTTCAGCTTTTCTTCATTATGCTTTTCTGTATACGTTTGTGTCCTTTTGCAAGTTTTCTGTTCTTCTTTTCCTTTAATAATATTAAAGGAAAAGAAGAACAGAAAACTTTCTAAAGTAACCTGATTGTTGCCTACGTCCAACGAAACAAAGCTTCAATTTCAAAGTTCAGACACGACGGCCATTTCTGTAAAACGTCTTCGAAATCTATCTTCGCCTCTCCAGCTTTCGTTGTCCGCTGCTCGTTTTGCATTACGTAATAACTCGTACGACAATTTTTCACTGGTGAAATTTTGTCGTTCGTCGTCCTGATTGGACGAACGATGTTTTTTCACCGTGAAAAAATATTGTTCGCCATTCTGATTGGCTGTTGAAAGTTAGCGAACGATTTTTACTTCACTGCTTTACTATGAAGAAATCTCAATATCTATGAAATAAAAGAATTATATTTGTGCGCAAACAATGAAAAGGGATAATATTCTTAAAACGTCAAAAAAGTAAGTCATTAGTGCGTTTTCTTACGGACTGTTTCGTCCAAGTTTTGACGTGTGTGATATTCATCATAATTTTAATCACGTGAACTTGAATTTGTCCACGACGTTTTTCAAGTTTGGTGAAAAATAAATGGTCCGTCACTATTGCTAAGAAAGAGCGCAAGAACGTATATATGACACAATCATGTGAACACGATCTGGATTGCACCCGACGAATGATCAATTTGAAAGACGAAGTGCAGGATATTGAGGATAATACTGGTAAACAAACTCTGAAAGTATCACATAACATGAAATAACAATTGATGACTTAATATTGTACTAATATGTATGAAATAACAATTGAGGGTCTGTCAAATCACATCTTAATCTCAGGCTCAGCGATCAGCAATGTCAACATATTATATATCATACATGCAGTGAGAGACCGTGAAAAAAAGGGTCAATCTATTCTTCGGTGTAGAATGCACTGCAGAGAAAGACTTAGTTAAAATTACGATGTTGGTGTACTGGATTCATATGATGCGTTTGGCGATTGCAGGTCTCGCCAGTGTGCAGGTCAGTGGTGTGTTTTCTATTGTTTTTGCTGTATTTGTATACATACGCGAGAAAATAACCAGAAACAACTTTAATTTCACCTTTTCTTCATTATCGTGGCTTTTATTTCTTTACGCCCGGAAAACTCAAGTGTGGATCTAAAGAGTGCAAATCATACCATTGAGGCCGAAAGCGTAATCATATCTAAACTATTCTTTTCGCGATCATATCTAGTCTATTCTTTTTGTATGCATGACAAAATTAATTACGACACGTACGCTTCGTACTTAAATATTTGACTATAAACAATAACTGCACTGACTACTATAACCTTTCCGTACTTGCATCACAAAAATGGTGAAGTTCCACCGTTGTAACGCGGCAAAAGTCTCCTGGCTTAATTGTAGCATCGAGAAATTGCAAACTCTGAAGCTCGCGCAGCTCTGACTTCCACTTCTGCCACCTGGGATGATCCAGTACCTGTAGAAATCCAGACCAGCAGAGGTTGTTACGACAAAGCTCCTGCAACATTGATTAATTCCAGTGCCTTCTAATAACACCGGCGCTACGAAACCAAGAGGATCGAAGATTGAGTTGACTGCATGTGGACAAGATCCCGCATCTCTTACCCTCCTCTACTCAGACGACACGAAATGTTACAGAACTATATCCACCATACTACAGATGACATGTCTCTACAAGCCGACCTAAACCTTCTTCATGACTGGAGTCAACAATGGCGACTGAAATTTAGTGAGCTCAAATCCCGTGTCCGAATCTTACCTAAAGATCCTTAAGTTCACTTAGGAAATATTCGGTTATCAACCAAAGGCAATTTAGGCAAGGTAGTAGATTAATAGAAATGACTGTTGGTTGCAGAAAAATTATGCTTAAACTGATAAGTATATATCTGAAAGTGTAAAAAAGTAGAGTGGTATATGTAGGCAGTGTTTAAGATACAGAACAAAGTGAAATTCATTCAACTTTTTGCCTATATACGTATCATTCATTTTGGAACGAAGCAGGCTTTAGTATTCGGTAGGCAGCAGGCATTTCGTTTTCGAACGAAGCGAGCCCAGTTTTAATTTGATAACGAAATACTGACGTTTCGAACCGAGTCCTTCATCAGAGTAAAATGTGAACTGAAGGGCTCTGCTCGAAACGTCAGTATTTCGTTATCAAAACTAATCTCGACCTATTTCACTTGATTATAATATCCTCGGGAATAGTGACAGAATTTAGTACAAGTATAGATGAAATATGGGGTATAGACAACAAAATGCAAGTTGAGCAATATATAAGCCCTGATCGGTTATTGGATATAAGCCCTGATCGGTTATTGGATATAAGCAGACATCCCAGTGCATGGTGTGCAATAGGGTTACCCTAGGAGCCTAACACTATAAGACGCCATTGATCGCCTATTACTTCATTATTGATTTATTGCGATATGTTTACTTTATTTATTAGGCAGGTAAATGCGATCACTAATTAATAAACTGTCAGTTATCATGCATAATGAACTACACTAGAGAATTTCATGAATAGCATCTTATACCTTTATATACGAAAAGCAAACAACATTTCACATTTGATGACTGTGTCCACTGAGTGTCATTGTGTAAGATTAATGAAACGAGATCAAAGTAATGACATTTAGGTTTGGTTTGGATCTCTTTCAAATCGTTTATATACTGTCACATCGTGCAATGCGCACGCAACAAAGATATTCATTACTGTTTTTCGATCGTTTCCTAAAATGACAATGGAGAATGACGATGCAGTATGCACACGCTAAGGAAGTATCAAAAAGTACAAACTTTACAATACTAAATTCGAATTAGTCAAATTAAACTAATAATAGAATTACTTAAAGATTTAATGAATGACGTCGTAATAAGATTATGTACACAACCTGCCATATTAAGTGGACACTTTTGGGTGTCCACTTAAAAGGAGTCGCACCGTAGGGGGTACGCATTAAGAATTACTGAGCTTTTATTACTAAAGCTGCAATCCTCAGAAAAACTAGCGAAGCCATCAAACTTATTGGTCTAACTGGAGACAAAAAGCCGTCAAAAGGTAGCTGAAATAAACATCCTCAAAACACTAATGTTTCACCCTAACTACACAGAAAGGAAGTTGTAGCGACGCACGATTTACCCTTGACCTCTGTGTTGCTTACATCGGTTATTACTCGGGCTACTGTGGTAGCCGAGTCTAGGTTTCGGTCGTGTTAGTGTTTTTTGGGGTCGCGGTTATTAGTCCTCCGCGCGGCCGCTGGCGATATTGACCAATAAGCTTTGCGAAACTGAGGCATGTGACTATATCTATGCATGTGACCAGTGCATGACTGCTTGTTGCCTTCTTCGAGTCTTTCTTTTCGACTGAGTGAGTGAGTGCCCTTTCTCGTCTCGGATGTGTTTTGTGTGTTCACAGACATAGTTATTGGGCAGTAATGTCGCTGGCAAGTATCTTGATATTATTATATACGCTTACAATCGCACACGCCGTTCATTAAGTGAACTTGCAGGTGACACTTTCTAGGTAAACATGAAGCTGTGTAATAAGGCGAGAGACTTGACATATTGAACGCTGTACATATGTGGAAATAATACTTTCTTTCTTTGCTTTTCTGATGTCTGATCACTCGTCTCGGATGTGTTCTGTGTGTTCACAGACATAGTTATCGGTCAGTAATGTCGCTGGCAAGTATCTTGATATTATATAAATTTACAATCGCTGAATCGCACACGCCTAAAGAGACTCGACATATGAACGCTGTGTAGCTACACATTGGAAATACGTTAGTAATACAGGCAATCGTGTTTTGTTATTGCAAATTGTGTTTTCTATCGAAGAATTGGATTGTGTTTTGACTTTTGTCTGTGACCAATGTGTTTAGCCCGAGTGAACGCCTGACCATTCAGGCTTTGTACTCGGCCAGGTGCCCCTTTCATCTAATTTCCCGAAAACGTTTCTGCTGTCAGTCCCTCTCCAGGCTCAGTAAATTAGGCCGAGCGATGGCGCGCGAGCAGAGCAAAGGTGGGAGTGGGCCGAGGAGGATCAGAGGCGTGCGGTGGACGATGGGAAGACGGAAAACATCATTCCCGCGCGTCTTCCCTCTCGCCCGCACGCTTTTTCCCGTCCAGCGCGTGCCGTCCTGGCCTCTAGGAAATTTTTGAACCTCTGAAATTGTATTTCCCCGATTTTACGAGCGGAATTAATCATTTTAAGCACGATTTTATGTATTGTGCATGCCCGTACTTTTTGTGACTACAACATTTAATGAACAATAATGAATAATATATGATATACTACGAGTATATATTTAAGCCAGGAGTAGATTGCTGTTCCACGATTCAACTACTCTTACTCTTAGTTTTATACAGTTACAAAATTTATTATATACCAGAAAAATTACATATGGTATTATGGTTACATCTTATGAAGAGTAAATATCAAAGAAAAGATAACCGTGACAATTACATTCAGAGTAAGTAGTTTAGAAAATACATAGTGTATATCATTGTCTTTGGAGTTTACAACTGTAGTAGTCTAGTAATTAATTGTCTTTGTGGGGGCGCCTAAAACGGAAAACCAGGGGGACGCACGTGACCGGGAAATTTCCTGGTATCCCAGTGGGCTAGTTGCGCGTCTACTCGTAGTTCAGTGGTCAGAGTACCATAGCATCACAGGGTCGCGAGTTTGATTCCTAACTGGTGCCGCGGGTTTGGTCGCAAAATGTATGTATTCTAACCGTCAAAATTCTCCTTTATCAAAAATCCCTAAAACATGCAATTTAATCTAGTGAATTACCCAATATTACTTGCAGGCAACTTCGATTCGTTCTCTATTCTCTAGATGTGTCATTCGTCAGGCATGTTGAGTATCCAACTCATCGAATACAATAACAAACAGCATCGAACAAAGAATGGTGATTGTTGTGATAACTTGTCGTGGTGTGGTTTGGATTTCTGCGATAATTATTTTAAAATTTGTGTCACCGAGAAATCGCAAAACGAATGCAATTTGGGAAAGCTTGAAACAAAAGTTCTTGGAGAAGATAAAATAACATTCCCAGGAATTGGTGGCGATCTTGGAGGAGGCCATACCAATCCTCTTGTGTTCAAGTTTCAAACATGGAGGGTAGGATGACTTTGTAATTTTTCAGTTTGATTATAACTTAGAAAAACGTATTAACCATCGCATGGCTACATTGGATAGTTCTATAAGAACTGGTGAAATTTAACAGAGAAGAATAATATGAAAGAAGGGGACTTAGTTATACGGCAAAGCGCGGCAAAATCGCCGTGGAAGGAAGGGAGGGAAGGAGGGAGGGAGGGAGGGAGGGAGGGAGGGAGGGAGGGAGGAAGGGAGGAATCAAGGAAGGAAGGAAGGAAGGAAGGAAGGAAGGAAGGAAGGAAGGAAGGAAGGAAGGAAGGAACTAAAGAACAAAGGAGGCAAGTAAAAAGAAGGAAGAGGATCTCGTTCCTCAAAATACATGACCTCACAATCACCAAATTCATTTCCAGGGTTTTACCCTCAGCATTGATATCTGGGATTATGATTCTGGAGCACTCCGAGGTAATGACGACTTCGTAGATTCAATCGACCTGGACATCCAAGATCCCCCAGACCCAGACTCACAATCTGCAGTCACGAACCGCAAACGAATGAGGTCAACAACTTCCCCTTCGAACCGATACCTAGATCTCTATATCAAAGTGTATTGTACCAACAATTCCCTCGTACCAGACTGTTCGCGCCAATGTATCCCACGTAATGACGATAAGGGTCATTACACTTGCGATTATGTCATCGGACGCGTTGTATGTAACAAGAACTGGTATGGTGACCGTTGTACGAAATATTGCCGACCCAGGAATGATACCCTTGGGAATTACATGTGCGACAATTTTGGCGAGAAAAATTGCTCCGAACGCTGGTTTGGTGGAAATTGTTCGAAGTACTGTAAGAATAGAGATGATACGAACGGTCATTACCAATGTGAAGCCAAGACTGGAAGAAAGGTCTGTCTGTCAAACTGGTATGGTGAGGATTGCCTGGTGTACTGTATAGCACGAGACGACAAGGAAGGACATTATTCTTGTAATTCTACCAGTGGAGAGCGAGTCTGCCTGGGGGACTGGTTCGGCGTGAACTGTACGAAGCATTGTTTACCTGAGGATGACGTGTCATTGGGTCATTACAAGTGTGACGTCAGCGGAAATAAAGTATGTTTGCCTGGTTGGCAAGGCGACAACTGCACAAGAGGTAAAATTCAGTAGTAAAGGCACACAATAACCAGGGTGAAGCATTTTGACACACAGAAAAAGCAGTTATATCTCCGAGTTTGTTCATCAAAATCACTTGAAACTGCATGCGCACATTAAAATTCCCCGTGATACAGAACATTTCATGTTAAGCAATCATAGGCCGTGTCCACACTATAATCTGTTTTCAAACGAAAACGAGACTTTTGATACGGTTAGGCCTTTCGTTCACACTAATCCGGCGTCTTTGCTGACCGAAAACGGAACGTTTCGAAAACACTCTCAGAGTGGAGACATTCGAAGACGCCGTATGTTTTTCTGCACCAGTGTGGACGACAAAAACGAAGCTTTTGGAAAACGATGATGTCACGATTATGTTATCTTGGTTTTTTGAAAACGGTTTAGTGTGGTCATGGCCTTATAGTGCGTGGACCATGTCAGTTACATATCAAACAAATTGAAATACTTAATTATTTGAAGGTTTTCATGGCGATAATGTGATATAAATAAGTTTTGTGGAAACACCACGTAATAGTTCTTTGCTTAGCAAACTGAAAGGCGAGGTGAATATCGGTGTATAATAACCGAGACGAAGTCAAGGTTATTATTCACCGATATTCACTGAGCCTGAGGCGAATAATTGTTTTAGTATAAATACACATTTTCGTACTTTTAGGAACAGCGTTTTCTTTAAAATTGTTAATTTCCTCATCTGTCATTGACGAACCGGCTGGCGGCCATTTTGAATAAACACTGTAGGTGATTATCGGGAATTAATCCGAGGTAGCTCGACCAATCACCGCACGAGATTTTCTATAATCACCTGTGTATTTATACTAAACACCGATAGTCACCTCGCCTTCGGCGAATAATTGTTAAATTATCTGGGAAGGGGGAGATCAGACTGGGGGATAAGTGAAACCGGGTGACATCCCACACAGTTCGGACGTGAATATATTGAATTTTCCTCATGAATTATTAATGAATGGATAAGTTTACTTGTCTTCTTTTCCAGAAATTCTTCCCACAAAAGTTAATATTAAAAGCATGGAATCACTTCTTCATCGCCATCATACTGCATTTCATCACAGCAACACTATCAACCCTCAAACAGTGTCAAGCCGTCTAGAGGCGGTAATATCTACTGTTTTTTATTCAAAGTTCAACACATATACACTCAGGCTCAGTTCAACAATTTTATCTGTATTGAAAGACAATACTAACCACGAGCCTCCACTCAATTCCTCAGCAAACCATTTTTCAGCAGTTTCTGACCTTGCTACCATACGAGAAACGAGTTCTGCAGTTTCGCCCGCTTCGCATTCAACAAAGTTCTTAAAGAGTTTTACAACTCAAGTTTTTAACACCGAGAACCATAATTCTAATCATTCCAGTTTCCCAAAGACAACAGCAGTGACCTTAGTTGGTCATGACAGGACTATACAAGCAATTTGGACTAGTAGCGTCGATATTCCTTCGTCCATTTTCGTTGCCGAAAGTTACAAAACCAGGACAAATAAAGCTCTCAGTTTAACCACGACTGCAACGACTGATAGGACCATTAAAAGACTCCAAACAACTACAGAAAAGTATTCACAGTATTCGTCACGGAAAGAAGGAAAAACAAGTTCTACACATATTGTGTTATCTACAAGCAACGTCGAACTGAGAAATTCGAATTCATTTTCATCCAGTATTCGAACTACGGGAATTCATAATACAGGATCGGCATTAGGTAATTCAGAAGAAATCACACATGGAATATTACCAGGCCAAGTTATTTCAACTATTTCTCAGTCATTATTGCCTTCAACAACGTCTTTCAAACGCTTTCAAACGTCAAAAGTTTCAAATGACAGTCCTGGTTTATCATTAAAGCCAAGTTATCAAAGCCAAGTAGCTTTCTCATTGTCTGATGGAACCATTCTTTATACTGGATTACCAACAACATCCCAAGAACTTACAGTGAGAACTGAAAGAACTACGGTTTCATCACAGCCGCACGAACTCGTGTCAAAAAAGTTAGTAAGTGGTACTACACTGATTAATATTAGTGAGAGATTTTCTGGATCCATGCAGGTAACGCCAAGCACAGTCTTACACTCCGCAGTAGGATCTTCGTATACTAAAATAACTGAAGATGAAGATGAAGAGATGAAACAAACATTGAAGTTCTTCTTGTACCTTCAAACCGAAGTAAGTGATGGTGTGATGGGGGTAATGTGATTTGGGTATCTATACGTAGAGGCCATATACATCCATACATATATGTTTATAATCGTCATTCTATAATATATTAGTTGATTCTACCACACCCACATATTTCATTTACTATGCTATACTAGCCGTTGTACTGTCACTGTCATGGCACTGCTATACCGCTACTGCTATACTGAACTGTTACTGGACTGTATACTGCATATACTGTACTGTACAGGATTATACTGTAGTGTACAGGATTATACTGTACTGTACAGGATTATACTGTACTGTACTGCACTGTACTGCACTGCACTGCACTGCACTGCACTGTACTGTACTGTACTGTACTGTACTGTACTGTGCAGTGCTGTACTGTGCTGTACTGCACTGTACTCTAAATTTTATCAGTTTCATTGTAAAAATAACAAAATTTAAGATACAGTACAGTACAGTACAGTACAGTACAGTACAGTACAGTACAGTACAGTACAGTACAGTACAGTACAGTACAGTACAGTACAGTACAGTACAGTACAGTACAGTACAGTACAGTACAGTACAGTACAGTACAGTACAGTACAGTACAGTACAGTACAGTACAGTACAGTACAGTACAGTACAGTACAGTACAGTACAGTACAGTACAGTACAGTA